>OZ020273.1:12450376-12489727 GCA_963971205.1 Aethes cnicana | reverse complement strand
CAAATGTTGCAGTGGGCACATTACGGGACACTTTTTAACAAAACGTGAAAAAACGTTTTGGAGACTTCAGTGTTGCCAATTTAGCGTATAATATGGCTTATAATCTGCTAACTTGGCAAGACTGCAGCTCACGCGACTTAAGACTCGAATTCATTCGCGGTGACTCTCATTCGCTAAATTGTGGTTCGCAGCGGCGAAGCACGGGCGGCGGCAGGCGCTGGTCGTGGCTGGAAGCGTGGGGCAAGGGCTCCGGCTGGGGCGCGGCGTGCGGCGAGGCGGCGCGCCGCGTGGCCACCGTCTGCTGCGCCAGCCTGGCGCTGCTGGCCGCGCGGCTGCACGTCATGGGCGCGCAGCTGCCGGTGTTCACGCGGTTCGACAATCCCGCGGGAGCCACCGAAGCACCAGCCAGGTAAGCCTGACAATTTCGACCGAGACTGTATCTAGGACCTGCTGTGCTTATTGATTTGCGATGCCGCAGACGATTTGTTGTTTTTCTATACAAAATAACATGTGCTCCACTCGTATTGAGCGATGACGGTATTTCACCATATTTGATGCGCTGAATGATGTGCCATCTAGACAAGTCCTCCTCAATAATTCCTCACTATGACTCACTGTTTTTTACCATTTCTGGCTCCAATATAACTGCTTCACGACTTTGGACATCTCATTTAACAACACCGTTAAGCATTACTTATTTACAGTAAATTAATTATTGAGTTTCCATCTCCTAAAATGTAAACGCCCGACTCTACTTCTTATTTGGCCAGACATTTTACCCTAAAAGCCGGACATCAAAGCTTACATAGGCTACACATAGATCTCCCCACGAGCTACGAGTACTACCAAAAAGCCTGACAAAAACCTGACAGGCTGGACAAATGAATGTTTGGCCCGACAGCTAACGACGGATAGATGGCAACATTGGCATTTCAACCCTATGCAGAAAATTCAAATTCCTGATTGAACTTTCGAATATATTCCAGACACCTGACCTTCGCCTATTTGCCGGCTCTGAACGCCTGGCTACTCGCGCTGCCTGATGCCCTCTGCTGCGACTGGACCATGGGAACTGTGGCCTTGCTCCGCTCGTGGCAGGACCCGCGCAACCTGGCCACGCTGGCGCTAGCCGTCGCTCTGATGGCCGCCGCGGCGTATGCGCTGAGGACGCGATGCACAGCCTTGTCTATGGTAAGTTACCGAGACCAGAGACAAGGTACATAATAGACTGCCAATCCCCTTACATTGCGGCGTAGATACATCGGAAAAGCTCTGCAGCCTATTTGCGCCCCACAGCTGGGCAGAGGGCTCATCATGAGAAGGTTTGGGCTGTAGTCCCAGTCTTGAATTACTTCGCAGATGCGTGCAGGTTTCCTCACGATGTTTGCCTTCACCGAAAAGCTCATGGTTAAGCTCTGTGTGTCAGTAATATCCAGGGGGTGCATCAAATATTCCTATGGGCAGCCACATGGGCAGCAACACCAATTATCACATTTAACACTTACTTCGGACGTACAATGATTTGTACGTACCTTGTAGTATGAACCTTTGTTTTTCTATGACAGCACTCACTATTTTTCCAGGGTCTAGCACTCCTCGTGCTGCCGTTCCTGCCGGCATCCAACCTATTCTTCCCCGTTGGATTTGTGGTGGCGGAACGGATTCTTTACATGCCCTCGATGGGCTGGTGCCTGCTGGTGGCGCACGGGTGGCGCCTGGTGGCCGAGCGTCGGGCGAAGCTCGCCGTGGCGGCCCTGATCTTTCTTCTACTGGCCTTCAGCGCCAAGACCTACGTCAGGAACTGGGATTGGAAGACTGAGTACTCTATTTTCGCTTCGGGTTTGAAGGTGAGCGTTTAGTTAAGTCTATGAAAGGACTATGGACAACTTTGTATCGAGATTGGTCTAAAAACCAACAGTGATGAGGGTTGCGTCATTAAATAGGTCTTTAAAGGTGAGTTGATTCAAGCACAGTTGACGAAGTCCTGGTCGTTAAATATAGCCGCCGAGCTGTCATTCCATAAATAAAAGTCATTTTGTCCCATAGTCAAATATTTAACGTTAACTTTAACGGACAGTTTGAATCAACCCACCCTATATCTTCTTCATTCCGTTCTAGAGGCACCAGGTCGAATTCCATTGCAGAACTGAGATTACTGTTGGTTTTTAGATAATATTGACTCATGGTCCTCGAAATCTAATATGTAATGTACACACGTCACCATGTCACACACAAGTACTCAAATAATTCTTCCGACCATTCTAGGTGAATCGCAACAACGCCAAACTGTATAACAACGTCGGCCACGCTTTAGAAGCCGACGGCCAGTACGCCGAAGCTCTCGAATTCTTCAACACAGCAGTCAATGTGCAACCAGACGACGTTGGCGCTCACATTAACGTTGGCCGAACGTACAACCACCTCGGTCTGTACCAAGAAGCAGAGGAAGCCTACGTCAGAGCTAAATCCCTGCTACCGAAAGCCAAACCCGGAGAGTCATACCAGGCCAGAATAGCGCCGAACCACTTAAACGTCTTCTTGAACCTCGCCAATTTAATATCCAAAAACGCCACAAGACTGGAGGAAGCTGATATGCTGTACAGACAAGCGATCAGCATGAGGGCGGATTACACTAGGGCGTATATCAATAGGGGTGATATTTTAATCAAGTTAAATAGGACGAAGGAAGCGCAGGAGGTTTATGAGAGAGCCTTGTTGTACGACAGCGGTAACCCGGATATTTATTACAACGTAAGTTTCCCTAATAAAAAGTGTATACAAAATTAATCAAAATATATAGGAGAGTCAAAACCTATTTAATTATGTAATGGCAGAGTTTAGTACAAACCGAATCATTTCCTTTTTATTGTGATAGGCAAAAACATTTAAAACTTGGTCTTGTTTTTTGGACTTTATTCTTGCTTACAAACCTTACTATCGGTGACCAATCTAGACATAGCTCATCATCAAGTCCGCCAAAAAATTACAGCTGAACATAATATGGCTCCCCAAAGTCACAAAGACTGCATCTTCCGTTCCGCTATCTTCCTATTATCTACTTAGCAAATTTTGGTCTTTTCAGCTCGGCGTAGTCCTACTAGAGCAAGGCAAGGCGTCGCAGGCGCTGGCATACCTTGACAAGGCTTTAGAGCTGGAGCCGGAGCACGAACAGGCGCTGCTGAACTCCGCCATCCTGCTGCAAGAGCTGGGCGCCGCGGACCTGAGACACGTGGCGCGGCAACGGCTGCTCAAGCTGCTAGACAAAGATGGTGAGCAACTGACTACTTTTTAGGGTTCCGTACCCCAAAGGGCAAAAAACGGAGCCCTTATAAGATCACTTCGTTGTCCGTCTGTCAAGACCATTTTTCTCAGGAACGGGGCGGTGTCAAGTTGAAATTCATATTATCAATCAAATATACGGGTCTACTCTACAGTCTGTTTTGGCTGTGAAAAAATCAAACTTGTAAGTCAACGTGATCACAAGATATGCCAGTTTATATTGCATATTTTGCGATTTCAGAAGGGAATCAAAACCTATTAATTTCTCTGTAAATGGCACTAGTCCCACCAAGGGCGAGGAAGCGATTCAGCTATCACCTATTTTATCGCTCATGAAACGAATAAAAGATGTAGGTACTTAAATCGTGTGTCAGTATAAAGACACATTTATTTATAGTTAGTTCATCGCTGGCCATTCACATTGCCGATGATCAACTGGGTAATAAATTATAAGTAAATGCGTGTCTTTTTTAGTTACACAGAGGATCTATAATTCTTTTGTTCCTGTCTTAAGCGAGTAAAATAGACTATATCTTCTCACTGCCTGTGTCGGTGGCGGACCAAGTGCCCAATTAATAGCATAGATAGATTAGGTATAGTATACTTAATAACTAAAAAATAAAAACAAAAGTAACAATTTATTTAATTGACATATTCGTATAATTGGATGGATTATCCCTTCAACCAACCATAATACCAGCGGTGAATATTCAATATACACTAATATTCCACAGTCTATGCCAACCAAAGCCCTCTAAATCACTCACGGAAAGCATGTGTTATATTTACTGACTAATATAAACTAGTCGGCTTAGTACGAAGGATAAACCACCTAACTGGAAGTGCTCACCCCTTAAATTATTATTGCAGGGTAAAGTAAATAAAGCCCATTTCGAGTATTACATACGTCCGAGTATTTAGTAAGGCTCCAGTCCAGTGGGTAGTGGACTATGAGTTCTATGAAACACCGACTACGACAATTTTATCTAGCATGGAGTAACCCTGACCAATATAAAAATCAACTACGTTCCCGCCTGTTATGAATAGCTAAAGGTGACCCGGGGCTATTCTAGCTGCGGGCTATTTGCATATTTTATGTGTACCTATCTACTTTTCTTTAGAATTTTCTGTAAAGAGGCATAGATGACCTATAAAGATGTAATACTTATAGCCTCTCTACTACTATTGTAGTACTCGTTGCGACGGTTCGCAATATGGGGTTTAATTCCTCCCCACCTATCCAGCCAGCTAACAAACGGCTTCCTGTCTGCGGGATTTCAATTGCAATTGCGAAACGCTGGATATCGCTGGAGAGCTAGAGTTACACAATTATAGCACGACACAGCTTAGAAGACGCGCGGATTAAGCAATAATAGACTCAGCGTCAACGACTTATCTATACTAATAATAAAACTGTAGAAGAAGTTGCGTCTGAAACTTGAAAATTAAAATAAACTATCAACTCGACGGGATTATATAAACGATACCGATACACAAAATGAAATATTTTTCGAAAAATTTTCTGTATATATGTAGGTATGTCCGGATTTAACTCGAAAACTACTTACTGGACGGATTGTAACAAAATTTGGTATGGGGGTAGTTTATAGCACTGGTAAACATAAAGGCTACTTTTTATCCCGGAAAAGCGCATAGTTCCCGCGGGAACGCTATTACCAAACTCCACGCGGACGAAGTCGCGGGCAGAAGCTAGTGTTAAATATACCAATTTCTATCAAAATTTGTGTCTTTGCCGAGCGGTCTCAACGGACGATCAGCGTTGACTTGACTGAGGAGCCAAGCCAAACACTTGTTCTAAAACTTTCACTTGTTCTTTTCTTTTCCTCCTCTTTTTACCCGACTGATGCGCCAGAGGATTATCTAAAAAGAATTGCGACGTATCGTTAAGTTTGCCTTGATTGTCTGAGTGACAATGGAGTAGGTACAGGTTTACGCAACTTAGAAGGCGCGCGGATTAGCAAAAATAGACTGCATCAACGGCTTAATGCTTCACCGCGCGCCTTCTAAGTTGTGTCTTGCTGTATATTACAAGTTGGTATGGTATGTACGCAGGCGGTTTTTTTTTTTCAAAAAACGGAGTTTTTCATAATTTGCTATCTCTCTTTTGTGAATTCTTGAGAATTTAATTCTTAAAATTAAAAATGGTGTTCCAGCGACGAACGAGCGCGTGCACTTCAACCTCGGCATGGTGTGCATGGACGAGGGCGACGCGGAGTGCGCCGAGCGCTGGTTCCGGGCCGCCGTGCACCTCAAGCCGGACTTCAGGTAACCTGCAGCTTTGAATGGTCACCGCGAGTGAAAAATCCACATTATATTGACAATTTTACACTAGCGGCCAAAACAGCCATTGAGGATGCGAGCGGCACGGGACGGTGGGAGTGGCGAGCCTTGGGAGAGACATGTGTCCAGCGGTTGACGTCGATCAGATGACATTATGATGATGTTGACTGCCGATGATAATAATGTTGAAGACTACATCGACAACTATTAAACCATTCCTATTCGAAGATTCTTATTTTAGGAGCTTTGCGGTACGAGTAGGTATCTAATAAGGGTCATCATAGGGAAAAAGAAAACTGAGTTTTTTCTACTTTAGGTAAGTAGTAATTTTAAATAAAAAAATAGAACCGACTTCAAACTCCGACAGCCTGTGTAGTTGGTGTCAAGTTCACTATAAGATAGTCATAGCTTTGGGGTGGTTCACTTGACACCGACTTCACAGGCTGACGGAGTTTGAAGTCGGTTCTATATTTTTATTTAAATCTTATTTTCGGCTATCATTTCCAAACATCTGTACGATGGGACGTAAGTCTCACTGTAGTCTTTGAAATTGATGCCAAAATCATACACATGCTAACAAATTTCGAAGAGTTCAATCGTTTTGTCATGGATCCCATCATCAGAACTAAACCAAATTATTAAAAAGGTTCAAGTTGGAGGTACACCTTTCAATTAAAAAAAAGAATCATCGAAATCGGTTCACAATTGACGGAGATATGCGTGGTCATATATTTAAAAAAATATACGCGTCGAATTGAGAACCTCCTCCTTTTTTTTTCGTCGGTTGAAAATCCCTTTATATTTTAAAAAAAAAGAGGATCACCGCCGCAGCCCCGCTTTGCCCCTCAGTAGCTTAACCACCGTCCGCAACATCCATATGAATTTTCGAATCCGCAGATCGGCGTTGTTCAACCTGGCGCTGCTGCTGGCTGACCGGCGGCGGCCGCTGGAGGCGGCGCCCTTCCTCAAGCAGCTGGTGCGCCATCACCCCGACCACGTCAAGGCGCTCGTGCTGCTGGGCGACATCTACATCAACTCCGTCAAGGACCTGGACGCGGCCGAGAGCGTGAGTACATCGCCGACGCGAACCAACAGCGACACCCATCGTCATATCACCATAACCGTTGTTTACGCTATCTCTGCGTAAACAACATATAAATCGAGATCGTGAACTCCCAATTTCGGTTTTGCTATTACATATATAGTTAACATAAAAGTAATGAACTGTTAATTGTACCTTGCCGCTTAAACGTCCAGTAATCATGATTAATCAAATATTAATGTTACTTCAAGGTCAAACATGACTTAGTGGCAAAGTACAAAAGTGGTCGTATTCTTATGCTATATGTCTTTATATTGCACTATAAGTTACTTCATTATCTCACCTTAAATCTCTTTACTCACTTTAGTCAGTCACAAAATCTTACCAACTTCCAGTGCTACCGCCGCATCCTCGAGCTGGAAGCTGACAATGTGCAGGCCCTCCACAACCTCTGCGTGGTGGCTGTGGAGCGGGGGAAGTTGGCAGTCGCTGAGGAGTGTCTCACGAGAGCCGCGGCTTTAGCCCCGCAGGAGCAGTACATCCAGCGTCATCTAGCGGTGGTGCGCGCGCGCCGGGTCTCGCATCCTACCCCCGCGCCAGAGAAAACCGATGAAGTACGCGCGAGGTGGAACTACATACCCCAACAACCGCCTGACGAAACAGACAACTCATAGCGGTACACGGATTGATAGATTCACCATTTAGCCGACTGAGAGGTTGGGGTTACTCACTATCCAAAGTTGAGACCGAGTCTATGTAAGCATGACGAAATATGGAACATCAGCTGGAAATCGTAGAGTTAACCCCAGCGCTGATAAGTATGCGTTACAGTAGATGTATGGGCTTTTGAAAATTAACAAAGTCAACCTCAAGAGGATATTGTAATCAACCCTCTACAGAGGGCGGATGACATTTTTTCAAGCAGTTTGTACTCTAACGCAACTCGATATCACTCTCAGTCGGCCTGCAGATTGATATGTCTGTAGCGCCCTTTACTCGAACACCAACCGACCCTCTATCCTCCCCTTTTATTTTAGCGTTATGTTACAATCAGGGTATCACGATTTTGCTCTCGGGTGTAGTTTGAGTCTGCTAATGACAAGCCTGCTTTCCTCCAGCCTTGTATTGTTATCTTTCACGTTTCTTCTGTTCTGATTTCATCAAACAAAATCAAATGATTACTGGATCTTTGCAACTATTGTCAGTGATTGATCAGCTCGTAGATTAATTTGCGTATGACTTTCGTCAGTATGTTAAGTAGATCAAGTTGTACAAGCTTCGTCATTAGCCTCGTAAACGGATGTGTGTAGTTATGTTCGCTTACTTTAACTGATTATAGCATAATAGATGGGACTTGTAACATTCCAATGTTAATATTTACTATTTTGTCTAGTCACCGTGCGATCGCATTCGATTTTTCGAATATGTTCTATGCATTTATGGATAAGTGATTTCAAAATATAACAAAGCATTTATTAAACGAGTGTCCTGACCTATGCTTGGAGTAGGTAGGCGTTGGGATAGCATTTAGGTAAATGTGCCCCGCAATAAGCCAACCCATTTTCGATAAGATTAAACATAACAAGACCTAGATGTAATTTTACGTACCTAACTCTGTCACAGCGATAAATATTTAATCTCTGAAATGCATAACTTGATTACTGATTGATTACCTATTTGTGATTAATGTAATTAATTCAACATCGAAAGATTCTCTGAGACACCATATTTTACCATCAGTTTTTATGTGCAACAATAAGTGATGTCCCACCAAATCAGAACGAAGTTTCTATTATTAAAAAAATGGTAAATATCTTGGAAGTTAGTGATGAATATAAGTCAGCAACTGCATATGTTACTAAACATTCTGATAGTCACTGTTTGATAGAAATTAAACGGTATAATAACTAATACGAATCTAAGAAACTCGAAAGTACCACAGATAGACCAAACTTCGTTGGTTGTATTTTCCATTATGTAACGATTGCAGGCGGTATTTGTGTTAAGGTACTAAATATTAGGACCAACGGGATATTTTGTATTATTTGTTGAAATTGCGGCAGCTCGGGTGTGCACGGCAGGCGTTTGCTCGGAAATGATCTAGTCCTATCAATGCGAAGTTAAGATTTGCGTAAGGGTCAGATAAATATCTGGCTTGATAGCCCGAACGTTCACAGGACAATGTAACTTAGGCCTGAAGAGGAGTCGTGATGTGAAGTCCTAAGATAAGGTTAATTATTTTCGTAAATGCAAAATGTTACTGTGTAAAGAGTAAATGAAGTGATCGACCGTTATTAGATTTAGATGTGAAAAAAATGTAATGTTGTTAATGTTTTAAGATAAAAAAGTAACTTTTGTAAAAACTGAATTTTTTACGTCTTGAAACATTTCTGGTGGGAACTCTGTGGGAGTCGACGATTCGTAAGGACCCCAAATATTATAAAACTATTTGTCGTCAAAACGTTTATTTTTGTAAAATAAAAAGATGTTTCGAACGAGTCTATATTGTGTTTTATTTATCATCCTATGCTATTTTAGTAGGTAGTTACATACGGTACTATGTACTAGTACAGTACCATAGTATGAAATGAAAGATGCTGTAGTGTAAAAAGTTAAGTATATTGTTTTGTACAATGAGTGCTTCACATCAAGATTCAAAACAATATCGCCCACGGAATACACACTAACCTTAAGAATAGTTTGTTCTCTGGAATTGCTTGTCGTTGCTCGTAGGTCACTTCTGAAACGCCGGTCCCCGGGGACTCCGAAATCGGGTGGCACACAAAAAAATAACTGCCAGCCGCCAGCAAATAAGCGATTGCTCATACCTTAGCGGCAATAATAGGGATGACGACAACTTTTTTTTCTTGGTCTATCAGGAAGATTATTGAAAAGTATTGGACACGTATTTTTTCTTTTTTCACGTAATCAAACTTATACGGAGATATATTGAGTTCAAATGTCGCGTGACGTCACGGTTAGGTACGATTTATACCTAACGGTGACGTAGTTAGCCCCCACTCTCCAACTTTAATGCGTTTTAACTTAGTCATTCTTTGTTAATTTGATGAAACAAAAAATACGTGTCTAATATTTTTTTATTACCTGACTGACGGACTAATTAGAATTTTGATTTCTTCACCCTGTCGTCATCCCTATTAGGCCTGGAGAATGACAATCATACGTTCAGTCCTTTTCTGTCCACGCGCCATGAGGGCTATCGCGTCTAAATTCTCCGCTAGAGGCGTTGGTTTCACGTGAAGTCCACTATTGCCAGTTTTATTTAGAATGTGTTACATATGTTAAAATATGTTATTGGCAACACTGATGTCTCCGAAACTTATGTGACACATACAGTGACAGTGACTATTGTATGTAATGACAATCTCTGATATTGACAGGCATACGTCACACGACAGTGGCGCCAACTGGCGGGAAAAATACGAAAGATTCGTCACAGAAGACAGAACACGGCTACAATAGTACATTTTGATGAAAGTGCGAAAAGTTTGTCATTTTATCACGAGTGCCTAGTTATGTTGGCGCGAGCGAAAGTGAGACAATCTCGCACGTGTATCAAACGACATTTTTTAATACTTGCGAAAAAAATATAAAAAAAGTAAAAACAAACAGAACCAAGTTCTAAAAGCTCTAGTGCGTAAAAAACAACTTTACGCACGATCAATAGCTGACAAAAACAAAAAGCGCTCGTTCGGAATTGACAAACTTCTCGCACGCTAAACAGGTAGGTATCGAAATGTATTTTTTTTTAGCAACTGTATTAAAAAAATATGTAAGCCTAAGTGTGAAACTTGCAACGCTGATGATTAGCGACCGGCAGGCTCATTGCGTTTGGCCACTCGGTTGGAGAAGCGGTCGCCATCGAGATCGACACGACACATAGTCGTATAAAACCTAATGGTCGTCTTCGGCATCAGAAACCAAGGACCAAACGCAATATCGCGGCAGTTTTAAGCCTTGACAATAATAGGATTTGCCTATTCGCTTATTGCTGACGGCAAGCGCTAAAATACTATCACGGTACAATCAATTCCCGCATCACTTTGAACGCTTTCGTAAACTTAAAATCAATTTCGAGATTTCGAAATAAAATATCTAACTTTGAAATAAAGGAATATAATTTAACTATATACATTTTTTTTCTCACAACGTCGCATTCGTTCGGTTTCCATTAACACTACTATCTATTAACTTACACAGGTATAATTAATTTCTTTGACTTACTTTAACATTTGTTCCTGGCACTTCACAGTTATCTATTGCCGTGACGTTTGCGAATAAGGCCACACCTTTCAATTTGACCTTGAATTTAACGTTAACATAATATCAACAATCAACTGAATTATCGAAACAATGGGAAAGCTTCATGCCAAAACAATTGATAACTTCTCAAACAATTGTGCAACAACAACATAATGGCATTTAAATGATCTTTTTCTTCATCTCAAGAAAGATCGATAAATGAAATCGTGTTATTAAACTACCGATAAAAAATACGCACTATTTTCTCATGTAACAAACACGTTTGTTGCAAATATTTCATCTGTTTGAAACGATTCCCAATTTCTAGGGTAGGTTGTTGTAAACTCGCCATGTAGTACAGGCATCGGCACGTTGAGCGGTGGCTTTCGATGCGCAGAAGTCAACAAGTAAAATATTAAAAAAACTATAAAACCCGAATGTCGGAAATCTAAACTGAAATTATTACGAAAAATATCACGCTTCTTGCCATTCGGGTAAAAATATGCCTGAAATTATTATTATAGAAATACTAAACTTCAAATTTCGTACAAAGGGTCGACTGATGGTTGCTCTTCTTGATCGAGTAATTTTTGCTCCACTTATGCTGGCTAAACCCTACAAGGTACATTAAAATAACGTATGAAAGAATTGTAGACCTCAAGAAGCTGCGCAGAAAAGTCTTCGACAGCATATGTCTATCTGTTACGGTTTCTATTACCCAAGCATTTTCTCTTAGTGAAAAAGTAAAGGGCCCCATTTCCATTGCTCTCCATTTTCACAATTATGATAACAATTTTTACTTTTTCGCAATCCTCTTGACAAACTCTTTATTTTGATACCCATATTGTATAATTCAACAATAGTTATTTGTTATGCAAGGCTGCAAAGTTGTTGTTTGCTGTGAGTGCGTGATTGAGACCCGAGTGAACGAAGGATTCTAGGGTTGAACCACGAGCGAAGCGAGTGGTTCAAATATAGAATCCTGAGTGTAACGAGGATTTCAAGGCACGAGACCGCAAACGACTTTGCTGCTGAGCGCAACACAAAATTTTTCACCTCACGCGCGATTTTTCGGGAAGAAGACTTAGTTCGGCGTCACGTACAGTTTGTGCTAACTCTGGAGGAGTTAAATTCGTATCGTCATCGCTAGAATCGCTCATATTTTCTTTATTACTTCGTATAGGTATTCTAAATTACAAAACCAGCAATCTAAAACTTTTTTTTAAATGTTTTTTTTCCGGAGGTTGCGTTCCAAATCACTCCTACTCGTACTTCAAGATTCAATTATTCATTGAATACAGTTAAAATATACACATATTTAAGTATTTTTGTGATAAAACATAGTGAAATAATGAAATACATCTGAAACGGGGTATTATTAATATAATTTTATTAATGATGATATTAAGTAAATTGAACCTTTATTTTAATAAAACTCTCACGACGAATTGCGTTTCAGAACGTATCGTTGTTTTTTTTATTGTGACAGTGGCGTCATGCGTCGTTCGAATTTCAAAAACACTTTCCACGCTAGCGGATAAAAACAACTTTTGCGCTCGGATATCAAGCTGCAAAACGACCACTTTCGAGCCAGTGAGGTGAAAACTTCTTTTTCGTTTTCCACTTCAAGTGGCTGCACCATCCAGCCGCCATTTTGTTTTATCATCAATCATGAAAATCGGTTCAGCCGTTTGGCCAAAACATGGTAATTAAAGAAAGTTACAAAACAAAGATAGATAGATAGATTGATTGATAGATAGAGAGACACGCACGAAAAACATAACCCTCATTGACGTCCGGGTAAAAATAAGGTCTCATCCGCAGATGGGCGCGGGACGCAGCGGGCGCTTTGTCGTGCGCGCACGCTTATTGGCCCTTCAGTCGTAAACATGCGCAGAAATCTCCTCTACTTTCGCTCACCGCTCAAGATCCGCGCCGCGACCTGCACAATAATAATGATATCTCGACGTGGACATAATGTGACACGACTATTGTTATAAACGTAAGTTTCACATATTTTTAATCATCATATACAATACATACACATTTTTTGGGAGTCGACTGTAATACACAATACCTATAAACACCAACGTACAGGTGTAGGTATTTAATTCGATAAAGTCTTATACTCTTCATGTGTGGTTTAAACCTGGCAAGTCTGGCAACCTACCCTAGAAATCGAAATCATCATATTCCGTTCAACATTTGTATTCACTGAAGACAATTTCTAATCAAGATCTCGAAGTTCAGATCAAACGCTTACAAAATACTCCTTAGACTTCACTCGAATTACTCTGGTTGACAAAACGGTATCATCAAACTGCTTAGTTAAAATAGAGTTTATTTGAATTTTCTACAAAAAATTTTGCTACTTCATGGTCCGGGACAAAAATAAAATCATCAAATTCTAAACATTGTTACAAAAAAATATCACTATTATTTCTATATGAATTGTTGTTCAATCAGACCATATAAAATCCTAAATATCAGCTGGATCAATTCAAATAATCAATATAAATGGCACTGACCTCACATTACAAATTGTACAAAAATATTCGAATGATATATAAAATTACAAAGACAAAAGTGTATAAAACCATAGAATTGTATTGGCTATGCGTCAGATAGATATTCAATGGGGGCTATAGCGTGTGAATTTGCCACTAGAGGCGCTAGTGTCGCGTGAGGTCCAATAACATTCAGTTTTCACTGGTTTTGGTGGGCTTCGTGGTATGTGATATAAATCATAATTTCTTTAATTTACCCGTTGAAAAGTGATCTCCTTCGTGAAATTATCACAAATATGGATTATTTGGCTATAATGTAAACGATTTGGAAAAAAAATCTTTTTGAACAAAACGGAACTGCACAACATTGTAGCATAGCTACTCGATGTGATGATAGTTATTTATAATTAATAAACTGAATGAGATTCAAGATTGAATACTTTGTTTCGGCGCCGATCACATAAAGTCGCCTTTGACAGCTATACCTCTGGACCTTAGTCAACAGTGGCACCAACTGGTGAGCAAAGAAACGATAGTCCCCATTGAGAGGAAATGTTTACCTATAGTGCAGTCGAGTAATATATTTGCAATGCAAATAATTGCAATGCAAAAATACGAAAACAGCAACTTTTGACGTTGTATCACAATTTGTTATGATCGTAAGAATATCTATCTATGAATAGCCATTACAAATCCATACCTCGTTTTAATATTACGCTATTCATGATCTCCTAAGTCTCAAAGTCTAAGAAATAGATAGTTATCAGGCGTGACAATAACACTGACTTTGAGACGGTATGCGAAACTAAATTGTGGGTATCTGATTGTATGGATCACATTAAAGGGCAATCTAACATAAAAGATGAAGAATGCGGGTGTGTGTCACCAAGTAGATGCTTAGTACAGCACGAGATGGCAATACCATATCCAATCACAAGTGACAGCGAAAGAACGATGTAGTTTTATTGAGGTTCTATTGATGCAGCATCGTTTACTTGAAAACAACTTACGGATTATAAACAAACACTGTAGAAGTTGTACAACCGAGTATAAGCCCGTAAAGGGTTGTTTCGATCACATTGGAGTAGGAATTTCGTTTGAAATTAAACAGCATAAAAAAGTATTGACATATTCAGGTTATCTGTTACTAGCGGTGTAGCTGCGTAGGCCCACTGGCAAGCCAAGCCGCTAACCTCGGGTTAACTTAGGTTTAGTTGTACCAACTGAACGCATACAGTGTTGATGCATGTGGCCTAGAAGGCTAATGTACTTCCTACGAACACTTAGCTTCGCTACCATTGTAGCTTCTAACCATGGCTGCACTTACAAATAATCATAAAAATAGTAAAAGATCTGCCAATTAATTAAATCGAATCACCATGAGATTGTTCGCACGGAAAGCGTCGGGTATTGATGAAGATATCACAAAACGTAATACGTAAATACAAAATGGCTGCACTCCGGAACAGTTCTGTGCGGATTCACTAACACCTCACTTGTACTCCTCGTCCGCCTCGAAGTCTCCCACTTCTTCCACCTCCTGCATCTGAGGCTGCTGGACTAACGCTAAAGGCCCCTTCTTATACGCAGTCATCTCCTGAAAACGAAATGAAAATTCACCTTACTGTAAAAGGATGGTAAAGTATAATATAATATTCAAACTTTATTAAAAATTTAAAAAAAACTTTCAAGTCGAGGGATATAAACGATACTGAACACAAAATAACGATTTTTTTTTTAGTAAAATAGTCCGGATTTAACTCGAATACTACTGGACGGACTGCAACAAAATTTGGTATGGGTATAGTTTATAACACTGGTAAACATATAGGCTACTTTTTATTCCGGAAAAATGCATAGTTCCCGCGGGAATGCTATTAACGAATTCAACGCGGACGAAGGCGGGGCCAGAAGCTAGTTTTATTAATAAAAATTAATAGTTTTCAAAACTGGACGTATGTATCACTTATGTAGTCTTTGAAATTTACACCAAAAATACCATGTGCTAACAAATTTTGAGGAGTTCCCTTATTTTCTCATGGATCCCATCATCAGAGTTGAACCAAATTGAAATGATAGAGGAAAACCTCATTCCATATGGAAGCGGCGTTTAGACATTCAATAAAATGTCTCACTGTTTAGACTTGTCAGTCAAGTGGCCAATGAGGGCCACCGTATTCTTGCTCACCAGTTGGTACCACTAAGGCTGCGTTCCGAAACGCGCTCAGAGCGCTCACAGCACCTTGCATCCCTTTTCCTCTTGAAAGTGGAGTCCTAAGAGGGAAAAGGATGCAAGGTGCTGTGAGCGCTCTAAGCGCGATTCGGAACGCAGCCTAAGTCAAAGTTGTCATTCCATACAAATGTCAATGTCAGTGTGACATTTGGAGTTGACCTCAGTGTTGCCAATTTAGCTTATAATATGGCATATCATGTGCTAAATTGGCTACACTACACCTGACGCGACTAAAGCGCCTCTAGCGGTGAATCCACCCGCGGTGACCCTAATTGTGGCGTGGACTCACCCGATCGTACCGCGCCTTGTCCTGCTCGGAGAGGGCCTCGTACTTGGACTTGGCCTCGGGGTCGGCGGCCCAGCGCTGGCCGAGCTACTTGGCGATGTCACATATAATGTGCTAAATTGGCTACACTACACCTGACGCGACTAAAGCGCCTCTAGCGGTGAATCCACCCGCGGTGACCCTAATTGTGGCGTGGACTCACCCGATCGTACCGCGCCTTGTCCTGCTCGGAGAGGGCCTCGTACTTGGACTTGGCCTCGGGGTCGGCGGCCCAGCGCTGGCCGAGCTACTTGGCGATGTCACATATAATGTGCTAAATTGGCTACACTACACCTGACGCGACTAAAGCGCCTTTAGCGGTGAATCCACCCGCGGTGACCCTAATTGTGGCGTGGACTCACCCGATCGTACCGCGCCTTGTCCTGCTCGGAGAGGGCCTCGTACTTGGACTTGGCCTCGGGGTCGGCGGCCCAGCGCTGGCCGAGCTACTTGGCGATGTCACATATAATGTGCTAAATTGGCTACACTACACCTGACGCGACTAAAGCGCCTCTAGCGGTGAATCCACCCGCGGTGACCCTAATTGTGGCGTGGACTCACCCGATCGTACCGCGCCTTGTCCTGCTCGGAGAGGGCCTCGTACTTGGACTTGGCCTCGGGGTCGGCGGCCCAGCGCTGGCCGAGCTACTTGGCGATGTCACATATAATGTGCTAAATTGGCTACACTACACCTGACGCGACTAAAGCGCCTCTAGCGGTGAATCCACCCGCGGTGACCCTAATTGTGGCGTGGACTCACCTGATCGTACCGCGCCTTGTCCTGCTCGGAGAGGGCCTCGTACTTGGACTTGGCCTCGGGGTCGGCGGCCCAGCGCTGGCCGAGCTACTTGGCGATGTCACATATAATGTGCTAAATTGGCTACACTACACCTGACGCGACTAAAGCGCCTCTAGCGGTGAATCCACCCGCGGTGACCCTAATTGTGGCGTGGACTCACCCGATCGTACCGCGCCTTGTCCTGCTCGGAGAGGGCCTCGTACTTGGACTTGGCCTCGGGGTCGGCGGCCCAGCGCTGGCCGAGCTACTTGGCGATGTCACATATAATGTGCTAAATTGGCTACACTACACCTGACGCGACTAAAGCGCCTCTAGCGGTGAATCCACCCGCGGTGACCCTAATTGTGGCGTGGACTCACCCGATCGTACCGCGCCTTGTCCTGCTCGGAGAGGGCCTCGTACTTGGACTTGGCCTCGGGGTCGGCGGCCCAGCGCTGGCCGAGCTACTTGGCGATGTCACATATAATGTGCTAAATTGGCTACACTACACCTGACGCGACTAAAGCGCCTCTAGCGGTGAATCCACCCGCGGTGACCCTAATTGTGGCGTGGACTCACCCGATCGTACCGCGCCTTGTCCTGCTCGGAGAGGGCCTCGTACTTGGACTTGGCCTCGGGGTCGGCGGCCCAGCGCTGGCCGAGCTACTTGGCGATGTCACATATAATGTGCTAAATTGGCTACACTACACCTGACGCGACTAAAGCGCCTCTAGCGGTGAATCCACCCGCGGTGACCCTAATTGTGGCGTGGACTCACCCGATCGTACCGCGCCTTGTCCTGCTCGGAGAGGGCCTCGTACTTGGACTTGGCCTCGGGGTCGGCGGCGGCCCAGCGCCGGCCGAGCTCCTTGGCGATGTCGCCCATCGTGTACTCCGGGTTGTTGGCCTTCACCTTCGAGCGCTCGTCGTTGCAGAACCAGAAGAACGCCGACCTGTGGACCGAAGACCGATGAGCTCCTTAAGTATTCCGAAAATGTAATAGTACTTAGTAAGAGATACGGCCTAACGGCTCGGCATATCACATTGCGCGCCACGGTTGCTAACTGGTGTCCATAAAACGCTACCCGCTGTGCCGCTGTCGCGCGAAGTCGTGGCCGAACAGTAAATATATCGAGGGTTCCCTGTTCAAACCCTCAAACCCGGTAAGTCGCCGTAAGAGAAATGGACAAATGGAATTTAAATTTCTCGTAGAACGTTGAAAGTTCATAATTGCAAAACAATCGATTCGTCGGGTGTCAGCAGGCAACCCTCGATTATACCCTCATCTGTTATTTGAGGCACTCCAAGTTAAGGGTGAGTTGATTCATGCATAGTTGACGGACTCCTGGTCGTTAAATATGGCCGCCGAGCTGTCATTCCACACAGAAACGTCAAATATTTAACGTTAACTTTAACGGACGGTTTGAATCAACTCACCCTAAATGATAGATAATGATGAGTAATCCATCCATACTAATATTCTAAATACGAAAGTAACTGTAGTCTGTCTGTTTGTTACCTCTTCACGCTTCAACCGCTGGACCGATTTAGATGATATCTGGTGTGGAGATGGAGGCTACTATTTTTTATCCCGGAAAAACGCATAGTTCCCGCGGGAACGCGATAACCAAATTGTACGAGGGCGAAGTCGCGGGCAGAAGCTAGTACCCTTCCTTATTATTATTCCAAGTGGGTTGCCTAGAGGCCATACCTCACACGATCGCTTGGACGCGTTGGGGTCCTTGACCTGCTGCCGGCGGCGGCCGCGGCCGATCTTGATGTCTTTCGGCGGCACGTAGCTCTGCATCTCCAGGTCGTACCTGTACTGGATGTAAACGCGGCCATAACTCACAGCGATCGCTTGGGCGCGTTGGGGTCCTTGACCTGCTGCCGGCGGCGGCCGCGGCCGATCTTGATGTCCTTCGGCGGCACGTAGCTCTGCATCTCCAGGTCGTACCAGTGCTGGATGTAAACGCGGCCATAACTCACAGCGATCGCTTGGGCGCGTTGGGGTCCTTGACCTGCTGCCGGCGGCGGCCGCGGCCGATCTTGATGTCCTTCGGCGGCACGTAGCTCTGCATCTCCAGGTCGTACCTGTGCTGGATGTAAACGCGGCCATAACTCACAGCGATCGCTTGGGCGCGTTGGGGTCCTTGACCTGCTGCCGGCGGCGGCCGCGGCCGATCTTGATGTCCTTCGGCGGCACGTAGCTCTGCATCTCCAGGTCGTACCAGTGCTGGATGTAAACGCGGCCATAACTCACAGCGATCGCTTGGGCGCGTTGGGGTCCTTGACCTGCTGCCGGCGGCGGCCGCGGCCGATCTTGATGTCTTTCGGCGGCACGTAGCTCTGCATCTCCAGGTCGTACCTGTACTGGATGTAAACGCGGCCATAACTCACAGCGATCGCTTGGGCGCGTTGGGGTCCTTGACCTGCTGCCGGCGGCGGCCGCGGCCGATCTTGATGTCCTTCGGCGGCACGTAGCTCTGCATCTCCAGGTCGTACCAGTGCTGGATGTAAACGCGGCCATAACTCACAGCGATCGCTTGGGCGCGTTGGGGTCCTTGACCTGCTGCCGGCGGCGGCCGCGGCCGATCTTGATGTCCTTCGGCGGCACGTAGCTCTGCATCTCCAGGTCGTACCTGTGCTGGATGTAAACGCGGCCATAACTCACAGCGATCGCTTGGGCGCGTTGGGGTCCTTGACCTGCTGCCGGCGGCGGCCGCGGCCGATCTTGATGTCTTTCGGCGGCACGTAGCTCTGCATCTCCAGGTCGTATCGTTTCTTGTCCTGCTCCGCCATCTCGTGGAACCGCTGCTTCTCTTTCTCTGACATGGTCTGTGGATAGGTTTATTGTTTGGATATTTGCCCGCATAGAGACGCTTAGCTAAACGATTCATCTAATAAAATGTGTAGGAAGAGCATACAAAATCAATACTATACTACTATTAAATGCGAAAGTAATTCTATCTGTCTGTCCGTTACCTGTTCACGCTTCAACCGACCAATTGAGATGAAATTTGGCATCAAGATAGTTTTTGAATCCCAGGAAATGACAGACTTCTTCTTATCCCGGAAAACGCAAGCCAGCTCCTTTCCCGGAACTCCAACTACCTCCATGCCAAATTTTATCTCAATCGGTCCAGCGGTTCAAGCGTGAAGTGGTACCTAACAGACAGGCATAGTTACATTCGCATTTATAATATTAGTATGAATTTCTTTACAAGTATTAGTATTTATTTCGTTGTCCAGCTCCAAATAGTACAATTTTTACTTGGTTTGGGGTTAGGCTGTGTGAAACGTCCCACAAATGTTTGCCTGTAAAAATAATGGGAAAAAAATAGAGTTTAAACTCACGTTCCACCTCTCAGCGCATTTCTTGGAGAAGGCAGCGAACACGACATTCTCGTCGGGATGTTTCTTCTTGTGTTCCTCGCGGCAGGTCTGCACGAAGAAAGCGTAGGCCGTCATGCGCCCGCGCGGCTTGTTGTAGGCCCGCGCCCGGGGCATCTTCACTTTGGTCGCTGTGGCCTGCGCTATCAACGCTTGCTGCTGCGCCTGCTGTTGCAACTCCTAGAAAAGATGACGAATGAATTAAAAAAAAGAAGGTCTGGCCAGTCGTAAAAAAAGAGCCGAGAGTCAATAAGGCCGGCCACCTACAGTCGGAATTCCGAACGCATACGCTCCATACAAAATGTATCTATAGACCTACCACATAAACGGAAAACTACTGAATCAACTATGTATGTGGTAGGTCCATGCAGTTTGTTGTGTTTACTATAAGTCTGACATAGCTGTGGTTCCGTTCATTTGACACCGATTGTCGGATTTTGAATTTACCACTGAGCTTCCAGCATTGGGTTCGGAGGTAGCATGTTTTGATAGACAAAATAAATCAAAACGGAGTAACCGCGGAAAATACAATAAAAAACAGACGATTTGAGAACCTCCTCCTTTTTAGAAGGCTGTTAAAAAACTGCTTCCCACATCTTGTCATCATTTCGACCATGAGTTTTGTAAGTGAAACCTTTGTATAAAATTTAACTTGGTTGGAAAATTTTACTTATTTACGAAATCTAATTTGAATCTGCCACTGAGATTTTCAGTGAAGAAAACGAGGGAAGCAGCACCCATCTGCGAAGCTATTCAAGGTGTGTGTGATGTTAAGTCCCCAATCCACACTGGGCCATTGTGGGGACTATAGTCCAAACTCTCTAGTGATGAGAGAAGCAGTGGGAAGCAAATAGGCTGTAGTGGTCAAGATATTGCTGTTTACTTACTTGTAATGTAGCAGATTGTTGTTGCAATGCAGCTTGTATCTGTCGTTGTTGCACAGCTTGTATGTGGTCATGCAGCGTCTGTTGTTGTTGCTGCAGCGTTTGAGCCACTTGCTGCTGCAATGCGGCCTGCGCCTGCACTATCGCCTGTGCTTGGGCTTGGCTCACTTGCAAGGTCTGTTGTAAGCTCTGTTGCAAAGCCTGTTGTTGCTGCTGCTGTTGTTGATTTTGCTGCTGTTGCTGCTGCTGCTGTTGTTGCTGCTGTTGCTGTTGCTGTTGTTGCTGCTGCTGTTGCTGCTGCTGTTGTTGTTGTTGTTGTTGTTGCAGCATCTGTTGTAATGTCTGCTGCTGATTTTGCTGCTGTTGTTGCTGTTGCAAGGTTTGTTGCAGAGTCTGGTTGTGTTGTTGATGCAACTCCTTGCGGAGATTCAGTTGAATTAACTGTTGTATTTGGCCCTGTTGCTGGATGGCCTGATTTTGCTCCTGTGTTTGTAGAGACTGGTGGTTCTGAAGTCCGTTCACTTGCTGATTGTTTTGGTCCGGATCGGGACTCGATTGAGTCTGAGGCTGTGAAATTTAGAAATTTATTACTTCTACCCAAGTAGGTAAAGTCTCTAAAGTTACCTACTTAATTATTCAAACTTAATCGTTTATAGCCTGGATTAAAACATAAATTTCGTCCTTTATATAATAAAATTTATCACAAGTGAGTCAAACGATACCTACTCAACCGGGAGGTGAAGTTAGGAAAATCCGCGAGGAAAAGCTGATCTATTAGAATCACTTTGGTATGCGAAAGTTTAGAAGGTAGGTAGTTTTTATCGCGTACCTACGTACCGAGTCAGAATGTCGAAAATAACTGACTTCATCTATCGTGAATTATATCGACATACTTAATACTCTAAATGTTAACTACTTTACTCACTAACAGAAGTTGAATTTCTCAGTTATTAAGTAACTTATTATTAGAGTAAAATGGAAACCAGGAAATTATATGATAGGATTTGTCTATATAATTTCCGGGCATATTTTTTATGAAGCGGGAATTCTCACATCATCTTCTTTCCACATTATTATGATTATTTACAAAATGACTGAATAATGACTAGTCCTCAACATACACAACACGAACAAATACCACTTGACTTGACATACACTACACGACATGACGTGACGACTGACGACCAAGTAACGACACTCACGACACGAGCCATAAACCAATAAGTATTAGAAAAAAGTTGAATCACCCAATTAATTCATTTCATTCTTAGGTAGGTACTATTATTTACTTACATTACTTTCCCTTTCGCATTTATAGTCTTTGCGCGGTACTTAAGTCATCATTAGACAATTAACAAAAATATTCTAAAGATAATAAGGAATGAGTCCCGTTTTTTTTTTAATCTTCATTACGGAAGTTGGCGCATTTTTGGCGGAAGCTCGGGAAACGGAAATGTGGAGTCGCAAGATAAATGAAATTAATTATTTAATAAAAAATAAGAATGATACAGTAGTTCAACAATTCAATAATACATTTTACTATTTAGTAGAATGTAAAATTAAAATCATTAATCATATATTAGGAAACTGAACTGATTTCCAAGTATTCTAGAAAAATGTCTGAATTTGATTATAATTCCAAACTCTAGTATGTCTTTGGTTGTGTTCGTGTTTTCATTAATCCTCCAGTTAGAGAAGAATGTACGTGCCTTTTTTGTAAAATATAAACATTTGGTTTTGATAGTCATGAGACCTGAGTACTAAAGTAAGTTTGAATGTTATTTTTGTTTAGTTATTGAATCATTCTTAGAGTTTTTTTAATGTGCGTTGTAAGGGGTCCAAGTGATTAAATTTCAAGAAGTTTTCATCCAGAAAAATGAACCGTTACAGTCACAAGAAAAATCGACTCTACCTAATTGGCAACAAAGCCATAGGCAAAATCATCAAATTGTATTTCAAAATTTGCTTTTTCGCAACGATTTCAGGATATATAATATGTGCCTAAGTATGTAGTGTTTGGTCTTGAATAGGGCAATTTTATATTATAGGCTAGCTTCTCCCAGCGACTTCGCCAACGTGAAATTTGATTATCGCGTTTTACTACATATTTATTTTATTTATTAAAAATCGGGTTCTTTTTCCGAGCAGTTTTATTTGTTTGATCATGTTAGATGTCCCCTATATAAAATGATTAGACGGTTGAAATACTCATCTTTAAGTTCGATTTAATCGGTCGTCATATTCTTTCACCATTCGTTTAAAATCACTCAATGCGATACAGTGTTCCTTGGCCTCAAAACTATAATCATTAATTAACAAACGTCAAATATTGGTTAATAATATCTCCCCTACTATTTACCCGATGCCATGATGGTTAAAAACATGTAAAGATACCTAGGTATAAAGATGAAAAATTGAGTACATATACACAAAGACTATTACCGTCGGAGACGATGTTTGTTGATGTGTTTCAACAGAACCTGATGAGTACCACCATGACTGCTGAGGAGAATCTTCTCTATTGTTAGAGCCAGACACTAAGCGATAATCATAACTGGAAGTTGAATTATCACCACCATTATTCGAAAAACCACCGGTCATTTTATATGAGTATAACTGATGGGGAGCTGCAGCTGTGCTTCGTGCTATGTCATCATTTATTTGTTGCTGCTGCTGCTGTTGCTGCTGCTGCAGTTCACCTGCGCCACCCGGCCACCACGAGGCTTCGTCGCGCGCACCCCAAGCGCCCCCCGTCGCGCCCCGATCCCCCATGTTACAATCACCGCTTCCGACCGAACTGTTTCTTTATATTTCCCCACTTTATACTTCAGTTTACGCTGGATCTTAAAATTGTAACGACCATGTCCTTTTTCTTTTCAGTTAGTGTTATGTAAAAGAATGTCCTTTTAATTTCACACAATCCGCACTGACTATTCGGTTCTTATGTTTTCACTGCATTCACTCCCACTTTTAACAGAAAAGCTATACCATCTTCCACAGTCAATATTGCCATGGGGAGAACGTAAATTCAGAGTTCCTTTAATCCGATTTTAAGTGATAATGAACACAATTTCGCGTGGCTTTTAGTTAAAAGCTGCCGGCTTTAATTCTACATACACTCCACGCGCGTACGTTTTGTCTTCGTTCCTTCGTACTTTAAGTCAATACAGTTGGCAACGTCGCACAACGAGACGCTAAACAAGTGCACACAGGCGCCCTCAACGCGCAGCGGCCATAAAAGAAACATTCGAATATACACGAAGAGAGACCGACAGTGCACGAAGTGGCAACAAGCTCGTCCAGTAACCGGTCAATAAGACGATTAGCGCAGCTACGGCTATCCGCGTCGATGCTAAAATCCTTTTGTTTCATATAGTTCATTCCTATAATTAGGTTTGATTAATTAATTTTAGACCATAACTTGATAACAAATAAAATGTACGTAGAAATTAGAATTTGTTCATTTTACAAATTATGAAAGTTGCGTAGTGAACCTGCCGTATGACTCATATAATACAAAGGCCATTATTGAATAAGTAGGGGAACATAGCATAAGAAATCCGAAACCGGTTTAAATAGACGTGTTTACAATGCTTATAGAAAGACTTTTGCCAATAATACGGTCAGAAAAACTTCACGAAGTTCACTTTATATTGTTTTACTAGCTGTTGCCCGCGACTTTGTATCGCGTAGACTTTAGAATGTGCGTAGGGTATCCGAGGATACTATACCCACATATAAGATGGTTATAGTTATAGAAGTGTTGAAAAAACTTGTTTGACCCGTATGAAACCCGTTCCCGTGGATATATCAGGACAAAAAGTCCTTTGTTACTCCCAGGTACTCAAACTAACTATGTATCTTAATACCAAATTTCAACCAAATCGGTACCTACAGTCCTTTCGGCGTGAAGGAAGGACAAACAAACAAATACACTTGAAATATGTATTAGTATGACATCTGTGTTTACTTGTAACTAGTAGTGCCTTTAGAGTATGTATTAGTTGTGTCGTTAAATTGTTAAACTTGATTTAGCATCTGTTGGTAAACCAATAAATAAATAAGTTAAATACTAAATTCAAAGTTACCAAACTCACGACCACGACTGGCTTCAGCAGTTTTTTTATGTCTTTGGAATAGGCAAACGAGCGCACATCCCACCTGAAGGTAAGTGATCACTGCGGCCCATGGACACTGAAATCCTATGATTCCACATTAAGAAACCATAAGATCTCGAATGCGTTGCCTACCCTGAAGCCTAAGATGGAATGCCTCTGCCAGATATTTCACCGAGTTGCAAAGATAATAAAAGTGCATACACATAACAACGACACATACAATGTCCAAGTGACATATTCGTTTGTTGCTCGCTGGTCCTACTAATATACATGATAACAGTACTAACTACGCGTTTTGACAAGACGAAATAAATTACCTTAGATTCTATCAAGACAGGCTCTATTGCAGACAAGGAAATAAGTGTTTTGTGACTTCGGCTCAACTCAACTATACATCATTGTATTGTAGTCATGTGGCTGAGATCATAGAAACTCTGAGTGTGGTGGTGATGCTCGTTGACCTCACCAAAGTATTCGAACGAGCTAGTCTGAAAATGGAAAAGATGAAAATCATGTTTAACTTTCATGTTTGCCAACTCCCCAAATAATCGGCAGCTCTGTAGGTATGCTATGCTCTCGAAGATGTTGATGAATGATGATTATGTATCTGGCACAGAACAAACCTACATACATAATATCACGTCTTTTCCCATAGAGGTAGGCAGAAACCACTTCCATCCATTTGGTACGACTCCTACACTTCTCTAGCTTCTTCAGCTTTCATCCCGTTCCGCACACATGTTCTTCGGCTTAGAGTACTTTTGACGTGGCCTTTAATCAGATTATCCTGAATTTGATCCAAGAACATTCGCCTCGGTCTTCCTCTTCCAACAACTCCGTTCACACTAGCTACAAAAATAACTTTATCAGGCGTCTCTCATAATAATATATTTTTTTTTTTCCATATGACCAAACCAATAAAGCATACCCTTATCTATTATGGTTACTTCACTACATCCTCTTTCACACTAAACTCTTAACACACAATTCCTTACGGAAATTCCATAAGGATCAACCCGATCAACCTATCCGACAACCTGGGACAAACAGTCCAGCTAAGTACATCCAACTACATGAGAGAGTAAGTATGTAAGTAAAGTTTATTGTGTAAAAAGGTACTGGTATAAATTGCAAGTTACAGTTTACAATATTCACTAAGTTTACAGTTTTACTGACATTGCCTTTGCATGTGATCACATTCACATGATCACATCGTAGAACTGATGACTGATGGGGGTCAGAAAGTTCTTAAATGACATTATAGGTCTCAAACAAGACAGAGCGACGAATTGGTGAAGGTCACGGGAATTCGGTGGATGCGAATATTACAGGACCATATGAATAGGGAACATAAATAATAAGCCTATATAAATCCTGCACTGCAGTAGCAGTGAACTAAACTTTTAGCTGATTTATTTATTTATTTCAGATTTACATCCATATCACAAATTATTGAAATAAAATAAAAATTAAAATTATAAATACCTTGTAGTGTTGGCCTAGTTAGACTAAGTAGTAGGTAGGTACGTAAGATTTTTCATATTCTTGTTATTTCATTTATTTTGTTTGAATTATAAATAAAATAAAAAACATATTAAATAACAAATAATTACATATTAGTCGAGGGTAAGTATACAAACTCAAACGAACTACTTACCTATATAAGCATTTCTACTTACACGTGCATGCCCAAAAACACGCGGACACGCAATTAAAAGTTATTTAGACAAGAGAGCAATCAGTTCACCTTCATATGCGAAGCGTGCATTTTTGTATTGTAAAAAAAGCATTCTGTATATGTCTGTTAACATTTTCAACAATTTACCAGGTGAAATCAAATTGCTACAATTGGCTATGGGTGAAAAATGACAATGTGCTCGGTTAAAAAAAGTGTTGACACTATTGACATTATTGATTTTTTCAAGAAGTAGTGCTGCATACTTGGTTCAAGGAAACACCTTTATTTCAATCGTCATAACGCAAAACCAATTTAATTTTTTACGCAGAATCTACGGCACGGAAAATTCTGAGATTTTTTTCTCTTGATACGGAAGGTTATTCCTATCCTTAAAAAAATAATCGAGCACATTGTCATTTTTCACCCATAGCCAATTGTCGAAATTAAAAAAAAAACTTGTTTGGTTGGTGTTTAGATAATATGTTTTATAATGTCAAAGGATTCCTAAATTAGTTTTGTAATATTATTTCATAATATGGATAAGCGTGACATTTAAATGTAAAAAATCTGACTTGGAAAAATGGGAACTTGTAACTTATTTAAATTTTGCATGTTAAATAGACTGCGGGATTTGATGTTTTGATATCGATTCAAAGTAGGTATGTAAGTGGCCGTCAGGATTTACCGACTACTGTCTAATAATATTTATATCCTTTCAGAATTCGAAACTGTCATTCAATTATAATTTAAATCTAATTATTATAAGGACTATCGTAAAAAGTCAAAAAAATTTCTTCATTAATTACGTAGTAAGTATAACTAATAATATTTTTCTATCACTACGGCATACAATCCTAAATTATCCATCGTCACCGATCAATTTTGCGAATCTATATATCTATATTTATATATGTACATACAGTGGAAACTCTTTATAACATTACTCTTTATAACGATAAACTCCCTTTAACGTAGAAGTGAGCACAATTTGGTTGGTTTACCTTAAAACCCATACATTGATAAACTCTTTATAGCGCAGCAGCCATTCTCTATTACGAAGAAATGTGTTCATATTTAGTCACAGTAAATACATATTCACTATCGATATTATTGTTTATGTTATCTTATCAGGTTACAAAAGACACCGACTAAACCTTTGAGGCTCCGAAACTTCCGAGGTCGTAAACAGCGTCTTGCTTTTGTTATTGTTAATTGCCTTCAACACGTGCATCATTACTGCGTTTACTTGGAAAGGATGGTCTAAACACACCAGCTGTACCTATCGTCTTATCAGTCGTCAACCAACTTTGAAATTGTTAACATGGCCAGTAAAACAAAAGCAATAAGTGTTTACAAAAAAGTTTATCAAATATGTACATATAAAAAAATATTGTGAATTTAGTTGTTTTTCTTTCTTTACTCCATATAACGGTAACTCTCTATAACGATAAAAAATGCTCGGTCCCTTAAGTTTCGTTATAAAGAGTTTACACTGTATATAAAACAAGAAACTGACTGACTGACTGATCGATCAACGCGGAGCCGAAACTACTGGTCGTAGAGAGCTCAAATTTGGCGTGCAGGTTCCGCAGAGAACGTAGGGGATCAGTGGATCACTAACAGAGGATTTTGCAAAATTCCCATGGGAACGGGAAAGAGCTAATATTTCTGCGCATACGAAGTTGCGGGAAAAAGCTAGTAATAAATAAAAGCGTAAATCTTTAGTAATTAACAACACAGTAAAACGCACCGAGCCGAGCAGTTACCGGGTAACAATTCGTGTTATTTTTTCCTCCAACCCACCTATCATGAGTATGTAGCATTGCATGCAACTCTAAAATGCACTCTAAGTACAACTCGAAATTTATGATTCCTAATTCCTGCTAATTTCATAAATTAGGTACATACCTACTTATATTTAAGTATGTGTCAACTCAACAATCTGGGTGTTAGGTACTGTACTATATATAACTATTTGATATGTATATCTTGTAATTAAATGTATACGCTTATACTTGTAGGTACATACCATACTACATTATTTTTAAAGTTAGTTTTAAAAAACAATAAGGAGTTAAACTGCGAATTTCATAAAATAGGCATGTGCCATTTTAATCAGATTTTAATTGGATATTTTATTGGTAAGTCCATAACAAATGAACAATATTCTTGGTTATTTATAAAATACCCTTAAGTACTGTACTGATTGATTACATAAATACATACCTATTGATATAAATCCATATACATATTACGTTTACTATACTCAATAGTATATGTAAACAAAACACATTGATGGATAGCTACTTACCAACACAACTGTCATTAGGTATAGTGTCACTTTACCTCGGCAGCCATTTGCTTACAAAATTAGATTGTACAACTAAAAATATCACTTCAGGTTTTATGTTATCGCTGGGTAAACCGCTAGCCCACATCCATGACCAATATTTATTTGAATCGAATGATAACTGCAATGTTAATGTAAGGAATTAAGAAACTCACCCAGTATGTGTATAAAACAAATGAGCACACGATTTCAGCGCTTATTACGTAGGAAACTTCGCGTTTGTTGTAAGTGAATACATGAACGGACAATGTCAGCAGCAAAAAATCGGTCCGATTGGCTAAAATTGAATATCCCGCGTTACTGCAGCCAATCACGTGGCCGGCGTTGGCTTTATTTTTTGTTTATAGTTACATAAATATAGCTACGTCGCAGTCGACTGACATTGCATCTATTCCCTGCACACATTCACGCACAATACGAACGATCTGTTTTCCACCAAGCGCTTATTTCGTAAGCCGGGGAAGAAAGAAAGAACTAATTTTCATTTACGTTCTTCTTTTTGGTGCGCGTACCTATGTTACGCGGTTAGCTGTGTTGACAGTTGGTTGAGAAACGAAAGGAATAAGATAAAAGAAGCGATCTGTGCGAAAGTAGTGTATTCGGTGGCAATTTAATATTACTTAAATTGATAAATACGTGATGTATTAACAAACAATCCTTGGCTATAAATTAAAACATAATTAAGAAACAGTTATGTAGGGTTTTTAGTTGTGAATTATCTACGATTTGTTATGAATAGAAGTGGAGAACCTTTATGTGTAGATGTGCTGTTGTTGAGGAATTGCCTCAACCAGATGGTGATCTAAGTGTTAAAACTAACTCTGCGGCATTTTGTTGTGATGTATTCAGTGATGTATATTGCAGAAATGATTTGTTTTGTTGCAAATCATAACCTCAATCGTGCGTCTATGTGAATACGTCGATTCGTCGTCAATCGGTCTTGCGTCGTGTATATCCAACGTAAAGTCTATTCGTTATATATGATTCAACGCGAGTATCAAATGAACAACGGGTTTAGTACAGGAGAAGAAGATTCCCGAGGTAATTCCGATCAAATATGTTGCCTTGTGGATGACGGCGAACGGTGCAGACGATCTGCGGGAAACGCCGCGTACAGCAAACGCATTCACAAGACAGTCACCCAGCGGCGGCTCAAGTTAAATATCGACCCCCAGGTAAGTTTTAAAACTCACTTTCATACACCAAAACACTACCCAACAAAGGTCATACTGAAATCTGAATACAAGGCACCTAGAATACTCAAGTCAATAAATATAAAAGATAAGATACTCATCAAAATGTTCTGTTATTAGGTTATTTCAAAATAGACTTACTTAATATTAACTTACTTATGACTTTGTCATATAGATAGAAAACAAAAAAAAACTTCTGATATAGAAATAAGAAATACAGATTAATATATCTTACTTTTATTATCTTATCCTTTGTTTTCAGGTGAGGCACACATACATTTGTGACTTTCACAAGAACATGATTCAGTGCGCGAGGACAAAGCAGAGGAGGCAGAAGGATTCTGAAGACGATAGCAATGAAGCGGAGATGGATTCCCCAGAGGTTGACTGGTTCTCACTGCAGGTCAATACCTTACGGCGGTACAAAAGGCACTACAAGGTACCAACACGACCAGGATTCAACAAGGCTCAATTAGCTGATGTAAGTAAGACATTCATATGATACTGTTGCAATAATAAAACAATGTATAATTTTACAATGTAAAAATTTCAGATGACTTGCTTTAAAAGATACTATTTTAATGTTTAGTAATCTTTACTACAATGACTTTATCCTTTACATGTAATTTTCATGTTTTAACCCTTTGTATGCTGTGTTCCGAATCCATTTTTATGCTTTTTTGATAGTACTAAATAAAACTGTTTGAATGCCGAGGAAGATCGGACACTCCTTATTTTTGTGCAAAGGCATACAAAAGGGTAATGCTTTTAATCTCATATATTACATAATGCTTGAATGGGCATAGATGTTATGGTTATTTTTGGAACTATCCACTAACTGAATTTGGTTTTGTTTCAGGCTATACAAAAACACTTCAAGTCATTGCCAGTAAATGAGAAAGAGATTATGACATATTTCATTTACATGGTAAAAACCAACGGTAACAAGTTAGATCAGAAAAATGGCATGAATTCTGACTCCGTATAGACTGTGGTGTTCATGTAAATTTTAGATGAAGACTTAAAATTTAATACTAGCATTTGATTGTTAGGACTCAAACTATTTCTCTTCTTAAATTATCAGTCAAGATATTAATCTTGGCAGAACAAGGTATTGGTAAGACAGGAGATTGGAAATCAATAAGTAGTTTTTAAAATTGTTTTGAATGACATTTTGAACAGTTATGAAATTCAAATAATGGATGTTGCAGATGGATGTTCTAAGCATTATATGAATGTTTTGTTCTTAAGCATCTTTGTTTGAAATGAAGTTCATTATCAAGTACCTAATATTTATTTCCATTTAGTGTAATTAGACAATATTTTTGTATAATAATTAATAATGTAATCCTTGCAGTGTCAAATGTTATGTATGATTGTTAATTTATGAGGGAAATGCAATGCTTATATTATACTGTTAAGAGATAATAACAGTGAATTGTAAAATGGAATTTTATTACATTTTATGTAACATACATGACTATTAATCTACAATGGTGCAGTCTTCTTCTGACTCTGATGATATCTCCACCCAGCCTGATCCATTCTTCTTGGATACCTCAGCAGTTTGAGGTACAGACAATATAACTGCAAAGAAAACACATGATTTATGAAACCGAAAAACCAGATTTATTAAAATAAAAACTAGATTAATCAATAATTATCTATGTAATGATAGTTCAAAAACCAATGTTTTAGCTCGAGCGGCAGGGGCGTCGGGCACGCCATACCGATAGGTACCACAGCCTAGCTAAGTTGCAAAGTCCTAGAAAATAAAAATAAACAGTTTTGGAACCCTATATTGCGCGTGTCCCGACAAGTACTTGGCCGATTTTTCAGAATAAACCCTCTGAGATGGTATTTATAAGCTTACCATCATATTTGCTAGGTTCCGGTTCATCATCATCTTCAAAGGCCTCCATTTCTTCATCCTTGGGTGCCATGCTGTCCTCGACCTCGTCTACATTGTAGTGTTTCAGGCGGATACTGACGTCACGTCTGCTCAGCGACAGCACATGTTCATTTGTTATCATGTCACTGAAGTTTATCTTAACGCGTTTTTGTCTGTAAATAGCAGATGTCTTATTTCAATCAAATCTTAATAATAACATGATAATCCATATTATCCATATCCATACTAATATTATAATTGCGAGGGTAACCCTGTCTGTCTGTCTGTCTATCTGTTCCCTCTTCACGCTTCAACCGCTGGACCGATTGAGATGAAATTTGGCATGGAGATAGTTGGAGTCCCGGGAAAGGACATAGGCTACTTTTCGTCCCGGGAAAACGCATAGATCCTGCCGGAACGCGATAACCGAATTCCACGCGGGCGAAGTCGCGGGCAGAAGCTAGTAACATTACAAATCTGAAAGTTAAGTGTGTTTGGATGTTTGTTACTCAATGATTATACAACATAGGTGTAGGCTGACTGAAGACTGACCAAATGTGGTGTGAAGACGTAATAACCTGATTATCAGACATCATGATAGCTACTGATTTATACTTGCCTCAGGGTGTCATCATTGACAATGCAATTTTTGACCATATCAACAACATCTTTACTCCTTGTAGCTGCGGAAAAAATTGCTTTGTGAACAAGGTTGGGACTGTAAATGGCGGCTCCTGTCAAATCCATCAGACACAGCTCCTTGTATTGGTTCATGCCAATGACCAGTAGCCCTCCACCTGTGTTGACTCCCTCATCTGTACTGCTTGTGCATACTGATTCTTCGATAAAGCTGGGGTCCGATATCAATATGCTGGAAAAGGTAAACTTATTTGTTTAACGTTTTTTATCAAGTAGAATTACAAATGTATTCTTTTGTTTGTTACTAAATTTTTATCTTTTATTTAAAAAATAATCTAGGAAATAATATTTTATAGTATCTTTGCTATTTTTGTAGTGTCAGTGGAAAAATACTTACTCATTGAAAATAGCAAAAGTCAAACACACAGGGTAGTGATACAAGACAGTAGGTATGGGATCTTTTTCTGCAATAGTGTGGATGGTGACAGCATCTCCGTTTCGTGTGACATCTGGCCTTTTGAAGTGCGCTAATGATGTTAGTGTTGCTATACTTGTGCATTCAATGAGGTTGCCCTCATGGTTGAGCACTTTGAGGTCCACTCGTATTGACCAAACCTGTAATTGAAAGGTACTTTGTGTTTTAATTCAAAATAAAAATAAAATAAATAAATAAATATCTTGGGACATTTCACACAAATTGACCTAGCCCCAAACTAAGCAAAGCTTGTACTATGGGTGCTAGACAACGATATAAATACTTATATAAAGAAATACATACATATATAAATACTAAACATCCATGACTTGAGTACAAACATTTGTGCTCATCACACAAAATTTGCCCCAAGCGGGATTCGAACTCGCGACAGTTGGAACAGTGGGCAGGGTCACTACCAACTGAGCCAAACCTGTTGTCAAAACTAGCTGTTGCCTGAACTAACATTGTATGGAGTTTCGTACTAAATACTTTAACAGAGAAAATGGCAGTCTCTGGAAGAGGCCTAACCTGACAAGGGTTCTGGTTTAAAACTACATTTTGAACCATAATAAAGAAAAAGAAAATAACCTTGTATGGAAATCGCCTTCGAGTGATACAAAGTACACTGGGTCAACACACCCACCGGGTCTCCATAACTTTTCATGAATATCAGAAATCAAAGGGCTTTTTTTTCATAAATCTGAATCTGAAATTGTTGTAACTATGACAGTGGATGCAATTTATCCTTTATTGAGTGGATTGGATCCTTTTTCCTAAACTGCATCAAGCAAAAAGTTAACTCACCTTTTCTTCAGAAACAATACAAAGTGTTTCTAAATCAATGCATTTTGAGTCTTTATAACATTTCTCTAGCAGCCTGTTCAGATACACGGATAGATCTGTTTGCCGGTTTGCTTCAAATTGCGGGGCAGCCATTGGACTCAGTTCCACATTTATGTATAGAATGCCCTCATTTGGCCTGGTTGGCTTAGGTTGCACAACTTCGCAAGAAACTTGTGCCAACACTCTATAACACAAAAAAGATGTACAAACGAATTGCAAGTACTTGTAACTGCCATGGACCTACCTGTCGAAGATTTCTATGAGTTTGCAAACTTACTTTGTCTCGCCCAAGGAAACAATACAGCTGCCATATTCAGATCCAAATGCTATATTCAACTTTCTGCTTTCATCATAGTTTCTTCCGTCAAGTCGCTGTAAAAATTATAAATGTTTTGTTTTTAATTCAGATCGAAACTAGTGATGTTAATTATTTTATAAATGTTGGCTATCAACATACGTGACCCTCTGAAATAATTCTTTGTAGAAAACCTTTTTCGCAATTAGATAAAAAGTTTTCTCTCATTTTGAGAAGATAAACAAAAATATTTAATCGTGTGCGTGGATTTTTAAGGTTAATAAGCCTGTGGTGGTTTGTTGTATCGCTGTCAAATTGACATCTCTTTTTTCTCTAGGCAATACTTATTCCTTTTAGGCTGGGCGCATACGTTAGGTTTCCGAATGCGGTTTTCAGATTAGAAAAACGAAAGGCACTCTTTTCATACAAAACACACGTTCTGACTTTTTCCGTACGGAAAAAACCTAGTGACGTCACTCATTCGGTTCGGAAAGTCAGCCGGTTCGGAGGGACGGAAAAAACCTAATGACACCACCCCGAACGCGCCGTTCTCATACATTTTGTTTGAACCACCGCACACGTTCGGAAATTTTTAGATCAGGAGAGTCCGAATCGCGCCAACGATGTTCAGTGTAGACGTGTATTTTTTTGTTAACGGTCTATTTTACGCGTTTGTAAAATGTGTGAACCCGAAAATTTTATAATGTGTGTCCATATATGTTATTTATTCTTATTTAGAACCATTAAAATGGCCGGGTCCCCATGGTTCATCAAAATAAAAGAACTACATGAAAATTTGCAAATCCCCACTGTAAAGGAGGAAGTGGAAAACCATATAAGATCTTCACAAATAACCTCCTTGAACACGAAAACAACCTGGCAGTAGGATTGTGCAATCCGTTAACTCTGAGACGCCTCAAGCGACAGCACATTTGGGACTTACATAACTAAATAATAATAATAATAAAAAGGCATCTTTTCAATGGAAGAGATTACCTTTCATGTCAATTCAATGGGCGATGGGTAGAATTTTTCAAATTGCCTGAAACTTTTTCTGTGGATAGGAATAAGGTTCCTGGATCACAGAAAAAATCCACAGATTTTACAGGTGAGCAATAAAATAACTGCTTATAGTCAAGCGACTGATCGCATGTTAGAATCATCATCATCATCATTTCAGCCGATAGACGTCCACTACTGGACATAAGCCTCCCCCAAGGCGCGCCACTCAGACCGGTTCTGTGCCACTCGCATCCACCGCGTTCCCGCGACCTTTACAACGTCGTCACTCCATCTTGTTGGAGGCCTACCGACAGCTCGTTTACCGGTTCGCGGACGCCACTCCAGGACTTTCTGGCCCCATCGGCCATCAGTCCTGCGAGCAATGTGCCACGCCCATGTTAGAATAATAATAATAATAAAAAAAATAGAACCATTAAAAGAGCAAGAGCTATCAATTTGTCATCATCGGCCAAAACACGTTTCCACGAAAGCGGACCTCGTACTGGCGGAAAAAAAAACCTAATGAAAAAAGCCGAACGTCTGCGCTAGGCGTTCGGTATTCCGATTCGGAATTCCTAATCTGAAAACCGCATTCGGAAACCTAACATATGCGCCCAGTCTAATATGGGACCAACTTGGAAACTAAGTATCACCGTTCGAACAAAATAGAAACATCGAAATCGGTTCACGTATGGTTCACGTTTACTATTTATTTTTGGTGAACATAATAGGTACATAAAAAATAAAAAGATTTCGACGAATTGAGAACTTTCTCCTTTTTTAGGGTTCCGAAGTCCACAAGGAACCCTTATAGTTTCGCCATGTCCGTCCGTCCGTCCGTCCGTCCGTCCGTCTGTCCGCACTATTGCTCGGAGATGCTTAGATCTAGAGAGCTGTAATTTGGCATGAATATGCATATTAGTTACGCTGACAAAGTGGTACAATAAAATTCTGAATTATATTTTTTTATAGGGTACCTCCCCTACTCGTAAAGTGGGGATGTAATTTTTTTTTCTTGCGTACCACATGGTGCGGCATATCGTTGAATAGGTCTTAAAAAAATATTGTGGGTTTGTTAAAACCATTTTTTGATGCGTTTGTGAAATATTAAGCTTTAAAGTGCTATTTTTTGTTAGAGTCTAAACTATCAGAGCTAAGTAGGCTGTACAAACTTACGAGTAATCGTCGACCAACTTATAATGATGATTTTTCTCGAGCGACAGGGGCGTCGGGCGGGCACGTCATACCACAGGCTAGCTAGATGCTAATAAGTCTTAGAAAGGTACTGTGGGCATCCTCAACTTCGGAACCCTATAATTTGCGCGTGGCCCGTCACGCACTTGGCCGGTTTTTTGAAGTCGGTTTAAAATACTATACCTAAGTACTCATTTCCGCTACGGTTCCATACGGTTACGTGTAGGTACGTAACTCTACGCGATATTAATGATTTTTTTTCAATTGATAGTGATCAATCAAATAGATAACAAGGCAAAAGAAATAACTTTTAAGTTTTACGACGTACCTCATCATTTCAACCGAAAGACGTCCACTGCTGGACATAGGCGTCCCCCAAGGCTCGCCACTCAGACCGGTCCTGTGCTACTTGCTTCCACCGGTTTCCCGCTCCATCTTGTTGGAGGCCTACCGACAGCTCGTCTCCCGGTTCGCGGACGCCACTCGAGAACTTTCCGGCCCCATCGGCCATCAGTCCTGCGAGCAATGTGCCCCGCCCACTGCCACTTAAGGTTCGCAATTCTTTGGGACGATTTACATACCATTTTTAGGGTTCCGAAGTCCACAAGGAACCCTTATAGTTTCGCCATGTCCGTCCGTCTGTCCGCACTATTGCTCGGAGATGCTTAGGTCTAGAGAGCTGTAATTTGGCATGAATATGCATATTAGTTACGCTGACAAAGTGGTACAATAAAATTTTGAAATATATTTTTTTATAGGGTACCTCCCCTACTCGTAAAGTGGGGATGTAATTTTTTTTTCTTGCGTACCACATGGTGCGGCATATCGTTGAATAGGTCTTAAAAAAATATTGTGGGTTTGTTAAAATCATTTTTTGATTAAGTGATGCGTTTGTGAAATATTAAGCTTTAAAGTGCTATTTTTTGTTAGAGTCACGTGTCCCCCCCCCCCTGCCAGCTAAATGGTGGTATTTGGATGGCTGAAAAAAATCACGGTTGTGGCATATATAACGTAGTTGAAAGAAAAACTATCAGAGCTAAGTAGGCTGTACAAACTTACGAGTAATAGTCGACCAACTTATAATGATGATTTTTCTCGAGCGGCAGGGGCGTCGGGCGGGCACGTCATACCACAGGCTAGCTAGATGCTAATAAGTCTTAGAAAGGTACTGTGGGCATCCTCAACTTCGGAACCCTATAATTTGCGCGTGGCCCGACACGCACTTGGCCGGTTTTTTTTATTTACAATTTGTCAAAGGCACCGGACATGCAGTTACCCGCGGCTGGTATCAGAAATATTAACGACGTGAGTGTAGCACGATACAACTTAGAAGGCGCGCAGCGAGGCACTTAAGCCGTTGATGCAGAGTCTATTATTGCTTAATCCACGCGCCTTCTAAGTTGTGTGTAAACCTGTACATAACTATGTCAACCTTAATTAAGCTCGTTTACCTAAGCGCGGGTTAGGGTGGACATTCGTTCGGTATACGTAGGTAGGTACATTGTTCAACTTAATATTTACCCGACTACGGCAAACCCAAAGAAGGGTTATGATTTTAGCAGTCTGTTTTTTCATTGCCCCGTGGTAGGTAGTGGTTTGACCACCGCCTCTCATGCAGTGTCGGGGTTTGAATCCGGCTCGCACCTCTTGAGTTTACTTATGTCATCATCATCATCATCATCATCATCATCATCATCATCATCATCATCATTTCAAAAGAAAGGACGTCCACTTCTCTGGACATAGTCCTCTCCCAAGGCTCGCCACTCAGACTGGTCCTGTGCTACTCGCTTCCACCGGTTTCCCGCGATCTTCACGAGGTCGTCGCTCCATCTTGTTGGAGGCCTACCGACAGCTCGTCTCCCTTTTCGTGGACACCACTCGAGAATCCAGCCCACTGTCATCGGGCTAAGTCGGCGACCCTACCTATGTGCGAAATTAAATTTGAATGTAGGTAGGTATCCCTGAGCTTTTCGCTTTTTCGATTGTCGATTTTTTAGTACTCGGGTTTCAGTTTTGAATTTTTTCACTTGTCATAAACGTACGTCGATCTACACTATGTCCGTCGCATCGCATGGCGTGACTGCCGTAATGGCGATCAAAGCGAGCGCATCACATTACGTCGCGACATGCCGCCGTGAGCGCCGCCCGCGTCCACCATGGCCGGGATGGCAATTATCATCTCGTCATTTTGCAATGCCACCTTCTGTGAGGTAGTCCACGACAATCCTCTGACAGGTAGGCCGAACTATACTTAATGATCGAAAAAAATTACCTACTTACTTACAGTGTACTCCTACACTGGGAACATTCGCGCTCGCGCTTGGTGTTGAATTGTTGATCTACTTACTTAACAGTTAAAAATTCGAAACGTTAATGTACTAATGTACTTCGGTACCGCGCAAAACCAAGTTTTCAATTATTTAATTACTAGCTCGTGACTTCGTCTGCGCGGATTTCGGTAAGAGCATTCCCGCGGAAACTTACTTATACGATTTTCTGGGAAAGAGGTAGGGCCCTCATACGGGACGCAAGGTACTGCATACGGATTCTATAGGGAACATCAAAACGCCACGGCGTTGAAACTGAACTTTTAGTAGCTAAGTAAGTAGATGTAAATGTAAAGTTCAATTTGAGTGGCTTGACGTTTTTACTCTAGAGTCTT
>OZ020273.1:12229935-12450176 GCA_963971205.1 Aethes cnicana | reverse complement strand
TGAATTAAGTACTCTTCCAATTCACCGAGGATATATTCAAAGTCTTTAAATAGGGATCTCGCTGTTCCCTATAGGATCGCTCACGTGTCGCGTGAACTTTAAGCAGCTAGATTTAAAGTCCACCTGACGCGTGACCGACCCTATAGGGAACAGCGAGATCCCTAGCCCCAGTGATTCAATTGAGGTAGATTCTATAATTTATTCTGATAATAAAGGAAGGACGTGGATTTTCCACTCACTTTTCACTCTTCCCATAGTTTTCACGTGTAGGTAATACCTATGTAGTTCAGAAGATAATGAGGACTTTCATATATTCAATAACCTAGGTAGATACCTACTGTTAATATAATCATGTTACGAACTAGATACCTACATTGTAATATTTTTAACTATGACACGCAATTGCCTCGTTTTATTACTGTTTTAATGGCAGATGGCTATCTATTTGTTCATCGAGTCATTGAATGATGAACTTCTAAATGGGCCATACCTACTCGATTAGGTTTGCTTGCGATATGTCTCGTGCCCTGTGGTTCTACATTATGAACTTTCTCTTTATCAAATTTTTCATTTCCTTTTTAACCACGATCTAGAACAACTAGTGCAGAATATTCATTTTTTCTTTTCAATTCATTAGCCAATTTATTGAATTCATATTTTTAGAGTCAACACTAACTAAACATCAAGCCGAACTACTCGACATTAAAAATGATCTCAATGGGAAACATCTGAAAATCGGCACTTACGACGTAAGTTAAAACCGTATTTTGTACTTCTAGGTAGAGATCTTCTACTATCTAAAGTCCCGCGCCTTCATATTTCAAAACGCTTCAATGTATTTAATAGTACATTACAGACTTCGTAAATGTCCCAGATCGCAGGTTTCTGTGGCCCGAACCGAAGGTGAGGGCCATAAATATGCGATCTGGGGGCTTTACGAATTACCGCCCGTGGTTTGTCAAAAGTTTTACGTCTTGCCTTGGCCAAGAAGTGAGATTTTCTCTCCGCGTAGCGGGCAGAAAATCCCACTTTACGGCCAAGGGTGATGTAAAAAACATTACCCTCCCTGACATTCGGGTAAAAAGCACCACCAACACTTTCAACATATGTGTGCCTGCTGAGACAGCCATCAACTATGCGTTGAGAGTGTTGGTGGTGCTTTTTAAATAATAATAAAAAAATTAAGCGTTTTGAAACGTGAAGGTGCGGGACTTTAGATAGTAGAAGACCTCTAGGTACCTACGAAGTTCATAATAATTATTCTCTCTCTCAACGTGCCTCTTTAGGAAGGTACTCCGCTTCTTGTATGCTTTAAATGTAGTATTGCGTTTGGTCATTGGTTTGCGATGCCCGAGACGACTAATAGTTTACCGCTTATCTAACCATGTGGCCAAACGCAATGAATGGATGTCCCAAACATTGGCTCGAATGTCCTAGGTTTGTGGACAAGTAGGGTTAGATACTTGTCCACAAAGTAGCAACGGAAAATTCTGAAAAACATTATATAGGTAGGTACTGATTTAGGTTACTTAAATGTACCTACTACTCTTTGTAACCTTATTCTCCTTGCTATTTTATGACTACGTTTTTCAGAATTATCCTCTCAGCTGGGTGGAGACATCAGAGAACGGAACTTTGCTCGGCCGCGGCGTGGCCTTCATCATTTTCGACATATTGCAGAAGAGATTTAACTTCACTTTCGAAGTGCACACTCCAAACAAGAACTTCGAGATAGGAGGCGACAAGTTGGAGGACTCGTTGATTGGACTTGTTAATCTTACTGTAAGTAAATGAACGAGCAGTCAACGGTAAAGTCGGTAAATAATAAAATAGAGAATAGGAGCGTCTTCTTGCTTCTTTGACCACCTACGTACAGTAGGTTAGGTACTTCCGGCCTCTCCAGAGGATATTAATAGTACATTACAGGCCTAGGGCGGTGAATTCGTTAATGTCACCTCCACGGCCTCACCTTCGGTTCGGGCCACAAACACCTGCGATCTGGGGCTTTACGAATTACCGCTCGTGGTGTCTAAAGTTTTACGTCTTTCCTTGGCCAGAAAGTGAGATTTTCTCCCCGCGTAGCGGGCAGAAAATCCCACTTTACGGCCGAGGGTGATGTAAAAGCCTTTACCTAAGTAAGCACCTATTCAAATTATCGCCTAGCGATTTTACTTACATTTACTATTATATTACTATTAATTAAAATGAATTCAGAAAGTGGACATGGCGGTAGCGTTCTTGCCGATATTGTACAAGTACCAGCGTATGGTGGACTTCTCCTCGATCCTGGACGAAGGGCTATGGATGATGATGCTGAAGAGGCCCAAGGAATCCGCCGCCGGCTCCGGACTTCTGGCTCCATTCGAAACTCAAGTGTGGTACGTCATGGGGCTCTATTCGAAACGTTACCATAGGGAAAGTAGGGAACAGGCAGATCCCTATTTTAAGACTTCGAATATAGCCCCAGTAGGTAGGTACCGAATAGAAACCCTGTATTTTACCGCCCACTGTACAATTTTCACTAATGCTTTATAGAGGAATATGTATTTCTAGTTACTAGCCCAGTACCTTTATGTCAATGTCAATAGTAATTGTAGGTTTTGGTATTTTTGGTACATGAGTTTTCACGTGCCTACCCTATTTATATACAACGAACGGCCTTGCCTTGGGCTAGTGATTCCTTTTTCGTATCATCGGCGTAAAATGGCCGCATAGGAACAATACCTACTTGCAAATTTTTGTAAGGCGAATATTGAGGCAAAGTACCTACGTCTTTTTGCCCAAGAGCTGATAAAAAAATAAATTAGTAAATTCATATAAACACACCGACTGAATCTTGAGGCTCCAAAGACACTTTCCACCTTCAGGTACTTAATCCTAGCGGCGGTGCTGGCTTACGGTCCCTGCATCACGCTCCTTACTTACATGCGGTCCAAGATCGTGCAAGACAATGAGAAGCACATCACGCTTTCTCCGAGTTTCTGGTTCGTGTATGGCGCCTTCATCAAGCAAGGGACTACGTTAGCTCCTGAAGCAAGTAAGTTGGTCAACAGCGGCGGCCCTAACCATTGCGAGGCTGTTGGCGACAATCTTCACACTCTTCCCTTTTACAACTTGAAAACGTATGCAGTGAGAATAAGTTTATTCCTAACTAGCTTTTCCCCGCAACTTCGTATGCGCAGAAATATTGAAATGTAAAACCCCGTTTTTTCCCGTTCTCGTGGGAATTTAGAGAAAATCTGTCTTAGTGCTCCCCTACGTTCCCTAAGGAACCTGCATGCCAAATTTCAGCTCTCTACGACCAGCAGTTTTGGCTCTGCGTTGATCGATCAGTCAGACAAATCAGTTTCTTGTTTTATATATATAGATTGGCAAATCATTTAAATGTGGATATTTTTGTAATGGCTTCTATTAAGACCGGTTGCCATAAACGCTATAACCATTAGATCGCCCGCTACTCTCGGTTTATGTACCTACAGTCGAGTTCATTAGGTAATATATGATCACTTTTGGATCTTATTACAAGGGAGCAAGGTGTAAAAGTGTGTATATATTGGAGAACTATACTGTACCTAGATGATAATAATGTGCCTGCCTAGAATCACATATATCTGTTGTAACCGTTATCTTAGGTTGCGTTAGTAAGAAATAAATACGTAAGTACAGGTTTACACAACTTAGGCGCGTGGATTAAGCAATAATAAATAGACTGCGTGAACGGCTTAAGTCCTTCGCCGCGCGCCTTCTAAGTTGTGTCGTGCTATACGTCCGGTCTGAATTCAGCCGAGTATCAGTATTAGTGACGTAAGTTTAAATCGACTTATTAAATCAGAATAAGTAGATAGGTACCTACAGATAGTCATTTAATTAGTGACCCAAATGAAATTTCAGCGGCCCCTTCAGCAATCGATCTTTAAGACCTTATATGTGTCATCTTTCCTAAAATTTAGTTCAAACCCTTTCTTTACTTTAATCACAGTAATTGTAGGTATGTTTACCTTGTCACCAACATGATATTTATTGCGACAGCCGCACGACATTTTTGATCCTATCGACCGACGCATCGCTAATGGTGTTCATCCATCATGGCGGCACTCCGTATGATTACACATAGATAGGTAGATAAGTTATTTACAATGACATGTTTAAAGTACAATTAATTTTGAACATCATTAATCTAGAGTAGCATTGGTAGACAGCCAGCTAGGTGGACCTATGATTTAGCGAGAGGCTCTATTCGAAAAACGGTACATTATTTGACGCCCCTGACACGCCATATAGCCAAATAGGGAGAAAGTTACTATTATATATTGAAGCCGTGGTGGCCTAGTGGTTCGACCTACCGCCTCTCATGCAGAGTCGGGGGTTCGATTCCGGCTCGCACCTCTAAGTTTACTTAATGTGCGAAATTCAATTTGAATTTACCACTGAGCTTTTTGGTGAAGGAAAACATGAGGGAACCTGCATGCATCTGCACACTCGAAGACACGCTCGAAGTAATTCATAGATGTGTGTGAAGTTCTCAATCCGCACTGGGCCCGCGTGGGGACTATAGCCCAAACCCTCTCGTGATGAGAGGAGGCCTGTGCCCAGCAGTGGGACGCAAATAGGCTGTAGTAGTATATAGGGATATAGACGCTCCCTAATATCCCTCCCTATGTACCTTTTTGAATGGAGCTTGGATTGCGCCAACATATGAGTTCCACGCCACGCATTGAGGACGAAATGAAGTAATTAAAAGATTTCCATTTTGGTATCTACTGGTATGGAAATCAATTCCTCCAAACGCTTGCTATGGATCTAATTTGATATGCTCATAAATCGTTATCCATTTTAACATTTGGTACGAAGGCCCAAATAGGTCAGATATAATATATAACCTAACTTTTTCAAGCCGAATTGTTGACAGTACCTACTTAGCTAAGTTTATTTTCAGACACCACCCGCGTCCTATTTACGACGTGGTGGCTCTTCATTATCCTTCTGTCGGCGTTCTACACGGCTAATCTGACTGCTTTCCTCACCCTATCTAAGTTCACCCTCGATATAGAGTACCCCGAGGATATCTACAAGAAAAACTACCGCTGGGTCGCGACAGAGGGCAGCACTGTGGAGTACGTGGTGAAGGACGTAAGCTGATTTATTTTTTTAATACTCACCTACTTATTTATTGTGTTACTCGTTATTTCATCATGTTAATCATCTTTTTGACCACGATCTCACCTCCCATACCTATGCTTACTTAGATAGTACCAGGGCTATCTATATTCGAAGTCAGTGTTCCCTATAGGATAGCTCACGCGTAAAGTTGAACTTTAAATCTAGCTGCATAAAGTTCCTGCGACGCGTGAGCGATCCTATAGGGAATAGGAAGGTCGCTATTTTAAGATTTCGAATATAGCCCCCTGTTCACTCTCGACTTGTAAAGATTCAAGTTATAACTATCGTCGAAGAGACCGGCCATGTAGAGAATTCCACTCCTTAGCTGTTCGCATGATGAAGCACACGAAGGGCTTCGTATGCGTTGAAGGACTGTCATGATTCACTTCAGTGCCTTCTAAATATAAATAAAATATTTACTTTCTAGGAGGACGAGAATCTGCATTACCTTAGCAAAATGATAGCCAACGGACGAGGGGATTTCCGATCAGTCAACGCTGACCGCCAGTTTCTTCCTCTCGTCTCCGGAGGGGCGGTGTTGGTGAAGGAACAGACGGCTATAGACCACCTCATGTACAGCGATTACGTGCGGAAGACGAGGGAAAACGTGTCGGAAGCCGATAGGTAGTAGGTTGTAGTTAAATGATTTGTTATCCCACTAGTCCGCACCTCTTACCGCGTGTGCACGCTAGTTCAAATTTTGTTCGCACTGCGGACTATTGGGAATAGACCGGTTGTAAGAACGTTGGAAATATGTGAGCAAGACATTATGCCTTAGCGTAATTAATTACTATGCATTTAATTTTAGGTGTACTTACGTCGTCGCGCCACATCCTTTCATGCTCAGATTGAGGGGCTTCGCTTTTCCCATCGGCAGCAAGCTGAAGAAAGTCTTCGATCCCGTGTAAGCATGGAATTGTCTTCTCAAGTGCAGGCTCATAGCGATAGATAGGCCATTCGACGCAAAAGACGGTTATCTCTAAAATTGATTTGATGATAAGTAAGCCGCGCAAAGAAGAGTTAAATTTTTTATACAACACTAAGAGTGGCAAACAAGCATGCGGCCCTCCTGATGGTACGAAGTAAACCGTAGCCTTTCAAATATCGTATAGAGAAAAGAATGATTATCTTGGAGATAGCAAATGAATGGCCTACCTCTTCTTGAAATTAACTTCAAACTTACCAATTGACACGAGATCCCTTGTCTTCCAGTCTCGCGTACCTTCTCCAGTCAGGAATAGTGAAGTTTCTGGAGCATCGTGATCTGCCCAGCACAAAGATATGCCCTCTGGATTTGCAGTCCAAGGATCGCAAATTGCGGAACAGCGACCTGACTATGACGTACATGATCATGGTCGTTGGGCTAGCTGCCGCCATAGCTGTGTTTGTCGGAGAGGCAAGTCATTTCAAAAACTTCAATGCGTTCAGTTCAGATTGAATTTCAGTGCTATTCTTATTACGCTGAAATCCAATACCCGGGGAGATAGGGATAGCCTACTCATCATCATCATCATTTCAGCCGATAGACGTCCACTGCTGGACATAGGCCTCCCCCAAGGCGCGCCACTCAGACCGGTCCTTAGCCTAATGCTCCATAAAATATATGGGTGGGACAATTCTATAGACGAGAATTCGGGAGAAAGAGACTCGTGACCAATCTTTTGACTTTATACCTACTAACCTTCGGTCAGCTGGGTCAAGCTAAAATCCTGGGTCCGCCACTGCAAACTTTTTTCCCGAACACGAGGCATTAAAAGCATTTAGCAACAATGTGGAAAATATTGCATTAAATACAGCTAGACTAGTCTATTATAAACTAAGATTAATTAGTAACTTAATTTGGTGCCATATTACAGATGCTAATCAGACACTACGTGCGCAAATTGAAAAAGACGCGTGGAGATCGATCCAAAGTGAGCGGCATCTATAAGGGATCACAGCGAAGATTCCAATCGAACGTAGATGAGAGCCGACCGCCGCCCTACGACTCCTTGTTTGGAAACAATTCACGGTACAAAATGTCGGAGAACTCGACAAGGAAGATCATAAACGGCAGAGAGTACTGGGTAGTGGACACTGTGGCTGGAGAGACCAGGCTTATACCAGTGCGCACCCCGTCAGCCTTTCTGTACCAGCGAAAATGAATAGACAAGAAATCTGCATAATTTGGCCACTAGGAGCGCTGCAATCGCTTGACCCAAAGCATCTGTCATACATAGAGAAATATTTGTTGTTATTGGTTTTACTTAAATTATTAAAAAATGCCGCCGCTGTGCTATTCCAGGATGGAATGAGAACGGACGACACGTATTTCCGAAAGACTTGGTATGTATCTGGGGCAGGTATTAACAATTTTAAATAAATCTACTTAAAAATTTCAACAAAAAAACCCGTAAAAATTTGACAGCTGCAGTATTTGGGTTTTGGTTTGGGTCAAGCGTTTGCAGCGCCATCTAAGTCAAGCTTTGCGTATTATTGTCCATTGCAAGATTAGACGCGTGGGAAATATCTCTCGGCACGACATGTTATTTTTCTGAATAAGTAGGCAGTAGATAAGCTGTTCGACGAACAAGTTCTGGCCTTTGCATTAGTTAGTCTTAAGGTGTATCAACGTTCCTGCCGCCTGCCGGTGACTATAATATTAAGGTAAACTACTAAATATGAATGAGATGAGAGTACTTACATCTTTTAGTAAAGACAAATATGGTTGTCACAAGCTAACTTATTGAAATCGCTATGTTAATAGATTACCTCTTAGAAATAATAATAAAAACAGTGTGTTTTAAAATTAGAGGACAAGATAATATTGTATTGATGATAAAATTGATAAATGTTTTACGAACACTTAAAATCACTATCTCACTATAAATAGTTTAGGATAAGGAGCAGAGCCTTAAATAAAATGAACATTCAAATACATATTTTTTATTAACTGTGAAAATTCCACATTTTCCTCTAACATTCAAATCGTCAACATTATTTTAGCAAACAAATTTAATTTACTTCATAATATTACAATAAAACCATCCGGGCCTGTTGGGACAACTTTGTTGAATAACAATAACAACCACTTTAAAGTTCAAATAATAAACCAACAGCAAATAAATAAAAATAATTAACTTTCTCATCTCACTAACGGCTAGTTGAAACTAATGTATATTTTGATAATAGCAATAATAGTCAGAGAAGTGTCAACCATAACATATAACGATAACATATAAATCGTTCTCTAAGGCCCATTGGCACCAAGCCGCTAACCTCGGGTTAGGCTCTTAACTCAGGTTTAGTTTTGTCAACTTAACTCGCGTTAAACGGTAACCCGAGTTTACCGACGTTGGTGCAAGTGGGTCTAAGAAAATATTGACTTGGAAATAAAAAAGATTTAATATTGATCATTTTGTACCATTCTAATTTAAACTTAACGCATTCACTGCCACTTCTTTTTACGAACTTTCGCCAGGTGCCACATCTGTCATTAAGGCATTCACTGCCACCAACGCATATATGCGTTGGTGGCAGTGAATTCGTTAACGAGAAACGTGTCGTCTCAAAATCTTTATAATCGTTAAATGGAATCTTTTTATTTTCAGGTCATGATTATAGAATAAACCGTGATTTATTTAGGTAGGGTTCCACAGCTAAGGTGTTTTTTTGGTTAACTAATAAATGTAAAAATTAAAAACCTTTGGCAGTTGAAGTTGCAACAAGTGTATCGTGTCAAACAGGCCCAAGTATCACGTAACGGCAGCGCATGAGTAACCTACATTGTGTACACAATATAAATTTAAAATTATATAAAACTATAGATTAAATATATTTTGAGCAGCGACAGTTCGCATTTAATTTCCTGTTTTATTTATTTTACTGATTTTTAACATTGATTTTATGATACTGAGATTAGCACGCAATCTTGAAAAATGAGAAATCTAAACCAATATTTTGAAATATGCATTTATATAGCCGGTTAACAAAGCATAGTTATAACAATATAAATATATAAAAAGTTAAATAGAAAGGCAAAGATTTAAAAATGCTTTTTTGAAAAACTAATCACATGCTTACTGCGTATAACTTATTTTGACCTTTGTAAAATACCTATCACATCTTGTGATTCACAAGAATCAATTTTGTGATGCATTATTTAGATCGTGGTATATGACGAATTAGAACTTCGCTCCTTGATATTATCACAATGTTTTGGAACAAGATATTTAGTCGAAGCTGTCTTACCACAACAGCCTATCTATCTACGTCCCAATGCTGGGAACAGGCCTCCTCTAATAGTTCTTAACTAGCTGTCTTAACTAGATAAAAAGGGCAACCATCAAGTCAAGCGCTAATAAACCCAGATTCTAGTTCATGTTCTTGGTACAGATATTTATGTCTTTACATTATTATGATGGTTTTAATAAAATTTTGACTTGCTCCATTATCAGTGAAATTTTAACTATCCGTGGCGGTGGTTAAAAACATATTGTTTATGGAGCAAATGTAAAATTTTGACCATCCGCAGCCAAAACGAGGCGTTTTGTGGTTATAGGAACCGGACCTTAGCATGCAATCGTCGTCATACATGGAATATGATTTATGATAATATCATTGACCTATAATAACATATGGACGAACAGTGCCTAACAGAATAAGTCAAAACATATGGAGCAAACTGACATTAGAAAATACGTTCCAATATGCTAATAACGCCTCTTTATAATGTGTCAAGACAAATATTTTATAAAAAAGTAAACCTAACACTATAAGACTTAAGTGTCAAATTTACTGAGCGCCAAACGGGTGCCAGAGTTGTTCAGGCACCCGTTTTGACGGGCCATTTTTCTCAGGCTGATTGTGAATCCTTACTTATAATAGATCAATGGATAATATGCCTTTTTGCTATAAAATAGGGTACAATATGGGCACACCTCTGTGTGAGATTATTCACTTTCGAGTAGTAAAACTATACTCTTGTGGAGAGAGTAAATTATGAATCAATAAGACTTAAGGTCGATTGCACCTTTACAGAATCAAGACAGCTCTCTCTATATGACCTAAATTAAGATAATACATTATGTAGGTATTTTAGAATTTTGAACTTGCGGTTTTTTTTTCATCAATTTGTGGCAGCCATTATTCAACGGGCACAGTAGATTCAACATTCAAACTAAGTGTATCACTAGTCCATGTAAAAAATGTCCTCCATTTATTCGATTAAGCCACCGTTCCTGACCTCCGCATAAAGCCGGAACCACACACCTGCACACGGTCGAGCCATGTGAATACACAAACGCATCAACGCACGAAACGTTGATCGAAATGTTTATGATGTGATAACGTCTTATAAATTGCTGAACGCCGGCTGCGCCCATGAAAAAACATGACGCAATAGTAGCGTTGTAGCGTTACGTAGCGTTGTTGCGTTACGTGACGTTATCACGTATAAAATTATCGTCCGTAAACAGACTTTACAGACAATATTTTTTAATGTCAATGGTATATGCAAACGAGCGCACAGCTCACCGGATAGTAAATTGGTCACTGCGGCCCATGGACTCCGGAATCCTATGATCCCCCATTAAGAAACCATAAGATCACGAATGCGTTGTCTACTCTGACGCCTAAGATGGAATGCCTCTGTGCCAGAAAGTTCACCGGCTGCCTTAACCCCCTACCGGAACACAACAGTGCGAGCCCTGCTATTTGGCGGCAGGTTAGCGGGGAAAGACGGTGGTACCACTCCGGACGGACCTAGCACCAGGCCCTACCACTAGAAAATATAAGTGGACACTTCCACAGCAGCGCACATCCACGCTACGCACGGACAACACAATGAACCGACATTTAGCGTGTACAGTCGAGTTCATTAATATGTGTACACTTTTGGACCTTATTACAACGTGGTAAGGTGCAAAAGTGTGTATATATATTGGCGAACTCGACTGTACGTGCAACTCGTGCGCGGCTGTGGGTGTCCGGCCTAAGATCTTATTTTAATGTATAGCTACTATATTTGGATGCGTCAATCTAATATAAAATTTACATAAATAAATGCCCCACTGAGACGTTAGCACGAGTTTCAGTCGAGAGTTATTCATAATATTAAAAAAACTTAGCCGAAAGCTATTCCAACTAAAACTCGTTCCTACTGCTCTCAATTCCAAGCAAATCTCTCTACTTTACAACATAATTAAAAATACTTATATCTACACTATTTTGGATTGAAAAGTGCATCAAATCGCTATTTCATTTGAACTGAAATGTGATTTTCTACCTAAATTAATGATTGCATATATTTACCCGCTCATTTCTCACCAAGGGCCATTAGCTACGCGCGGCTGACACTTTCTACTTAAATCTAGGAAATATAATCACAATCTTTAAGTCTGAAACAGTTTTATAATGTGATATTGATATTGAACTATGCTTTATATTCGTATTATTACTGTTGGAAAAAATTCACACATTTTTAGATGCAGAATAAGAATACATTTCATTCGAAAATGATGCTTTAGAGTTGTAGATTGTGCAATAACAGTTCCTTCAACAGGAATTTAGAACGGTTTAAGAGTGTATAATAAATAAGCTACTGAAAAACCAGTAACAATCTTATTAATGGTCTATATAACCATGAAATAGCTAGTCTAGCATTTAGGATTTAAGATAAGATATTATATGTCATACGGCAGTTCATTATCAGATTTTTTTGTCACGTCTCACTATATTTTGGTCGTAAAATATCGAACTACGAAAATCGGAACCGCTACTATTTATTGCTTTCTATATTTTATTGTAATGCAAAATTGTCAATGTTACAGTTTATATCTTATTTCTACAGTGAAATTCACTGCAGTGCAATCAAAAGATTGATAAGATTGAAAAAGATTAATGTGATTTTTCATAGAATTAGTTAATCATGCTGAAGAGTTGTGATCTATATTAGATAATAGGTATCAGAAATTCCGCGTTTTTCAAAAATACGACTTCATATCGGTGTGTATAGATTTGAAAAGCTGAACCGAAATACAGAAATGTTTTTAAATAAAGCCTGAAAATTATGCTTTAAAGTGAGCCTTCTATAGTTTATTACAGTCCTATTATAAGACTGAAGGAGGTAATTGTAATGAATTACCAAGCATGATAACGATAAAGACAATCGCAAACACGTGAAATTGGGGTCAATGACCTTGTGAGTAGGGTTCCTTAATAAACGCAAAGTAAATTAAATTATTACTTCACCATATCCGCAACCCGTTGTCCGCAGGACTACGGGGCTGTTATTCCCAGTTTTCCTTTGTGGGTATTTTACCCACAAAGGGCACCTCTTACTATATTTTATAGTAAGAGGTGCGAGCTAGTGGGAATTTGCATTTGCACTGCGGACTATTCCCATTTGTTCGCACTGCGGAAATTTAAAAAAAAAGAACAGACTGCGTAAAACTGGAAATAGGCCATATTGAGAAGATATTTTAATGAGCGGAACCCTTTTACAAATTAATGATTGAAAACAAAATAAATAGTGATTAAAAAAATTCCAAGATAAACTGCATTAGCAGGACCCATTAGGATAAAAACATATTGCAGTTGATATTTTTATGATACCGCGGCTGATAATTTAGTTGTATTTATGTTAAATAATTTAGTTAATTTAGTGCGTTCCTAACTTCGCCTTTCGATACGAATTTTCTTACAAAAAGTGAACGTCAAATGCGTTCTTTGAAAGCTTGTAATATTATGAATTTACGTTTGTGACGTAATAATATGATTTTTTGTTTATATTCATAGGTATCCTACACTACAAGTTAAAGGTGCCACTTTGTCGGTTGTCAATAAGCTCGATTACTAGTACGCAGTAGTATGCTGGAAGCACCTTATCGACTACCGACACTGGTGCCTTTGAAAATTACCCCGATATGGATTTAACTTATTATTATTAGTTTCAACTAATACGTTAGTTAAGAGTAGGTGTAATATGTAATCTCCAAATCATAGCCGACGTAAAAAACAGTAGTTTTTTCAAACAAGTTCATATTTAAATAGTAACCGGGCTACCGAGTCCGCTCGTGTGAATGTGAAATCATTTAAAATGACCTAGTCGGATTGCTTTACCCTATATTGCCAATTTTGTCAATATTGATAGAGCCATTTCTGAGATAGTTCTGTATAAATAAATAAATAATATAGACGGTTTTCTCGTTTCACGCGTAAGATTTAAATGTCAATTGTCCACACCATTTACTAAATAAGAGTATTAATTTAATTCTAAAATGTAGGTATTAAACATACCCGGATTTTCTCGACATTTTTACAGATTCGATTTGATAATTACTTAGGAAAAACCTTTTGTATTTTTAGTAATATTATTTGATTACTCTTGGAAAACCATTCATATGCTATGTCCTTATAGTAAACCAACACTAATAAACAATAAGCTGCATCGTCCCCGCTGAAAATTTTGACGTTATTTCTACATTGTCCATTTTCTTTTAAAATACGTAACGATACATTCTGCGCGTTGATGTGACTTTGGATAAAACAAGCGTAACTACCGTGTCTAATTGTATGTATAGGCAAATATTATCCACGTAACACTTCAATCATAAAACAACTCAGGCTAATTAAAAAAAGTCTACCCTCAAAGACACATAAAGTAAAATTTTGCGTTTCCACGTCAATCGATTCATGATTTCAGTGTGCACAATACCAACACAACTGGGGGTGCACTGCCTTACCTAATTTGGTGTTTCAAGTCCTCAGAACTGTCACATTACTCGTGTAAGAAGGCATAATGAGGGCCCGCCGTATTCCTCACCAGATAGCGCCACTGTCGTGTGAGGTATGGCTGTCTAAGGGAAATGTCACTGACATTTGAAGTTTTGGAAACTTCAGTGTTGCCAATTTAGCGTATATTAAGGCAAATAATGTGATAAATTGGCAACACTGAACCTCACGCAACACAAGCGCCTTTAGCGGCGAATTCATTCGCCGTCGTTTCGAACACCTTTGGGTACTGGATTCACACACGACACGCACATTGCTCGTAGTCTAGATGTATTAAACGTAACCTGCACAGGGACACCGCGGTCAATGTCAATCGCTTCACAGTGTGAAATTACGATATCGCGGCGATGCGCAGCGGCTGTCAAACAGCCAACCGGCCATCTTGGACGACCGGCGTGGGCAGCAGGGATCTGGAAAAATAATGTGCGATTTCCTTCAAAAATGTCTACCCACTTGCACCAAGCCGCTAACTTCGGTTTAGCCTCTCGGCTTCAGTTCACTCGAGTCCAAAGCTAACCTGAGGTTAGCAGTATTGGTGCAAATCGACCACATTGGGACCATAGAATAGACTAGAGATCATGAAGACTTCGCTTAGCCGGCGACCCGATGTGAAGTGTCAACCGCATATGCCTAGTAAAATCAACCGTACTTGACGTCTAACGCCCGGTTCCTATATCCACGAAACGCCTCGTTTTGCCTACGGACGGTTAAAATTTGACAGATTCTCTATGGAACAAATGTCAAAAATCAACCGTTCGTAGGCAAAACGAGGCGTTTCGTGGATATAGGAACCGGGCCTAAAACATGTTGATGTATAAAATATCCTTGTCACGCAGCCATGCCCCCGTCGCCCCGTTATTTTTTCTGTTTCTGCTGTTTTTTTTTCAGTAGTCCGCAGTACGAGCAAAGTTGAATAGTCCACTATGCAAATGCTAATTCCCACTAGTCCGCACCAGTTACCGAGGATGAGTGCTAGTTTTTTTCGCATTTGTTCGCACTGCGCACTGGGAGTGGACCTTTCTTTTGACTCTCACCCGCACTCCAAAGCGTCTAGATGCCTCGCGGAGGCCGCGGCCGGCGTGCCGGCGGCCATGTTTGAGTTCATCGACTCCGTCCGGGAGCCCATGTTTCGCTGTCGGCAGAGGTACGGCGTCACCGCGGGCGATGGCGTGCTTTTTTCCTGAAACACGAGTCGATGTTACAGGATTGTATAAATTAGAAGGCGCGTGGGTATACTAGACTGCATCAACGGCTTAAGTGCTTCCCTGCGCGCTTTCCACGTTGTGTCGTACTATACAGCGACGCTCGCCTCGCGTCTGTTAATACTCGCTGGCTTACATTTTGATGCAAGTGCGAAAAGATCGTCATTTTATCATGATTCTCTAGTGTTGGCCTAAGCGAAAGGGAGGGTCAATATTAAGGACGAGTAGAAATGACAATTTCGCACCTGTATCAATCAAACCACGCGATCAAAACAATAGTAAAATTCTCAAAGGTTTTTCTATAACTACGGATTGTGATGGCGGAAAGGATAATGTTTAAAAAAATATAATCTACTTCAAGATATATGGAACTCAGTAAGTATTGTACAACAATCTAAACCAAAGAAAATGATTCCAAACACGGATAAAACTAATAAATCAAAATTACGATGCGTTTTACACAAATTAAATACTATGATCAATGTACAATTTACTTTACAAGTAGATGCTTTGATAAATATTGTAAGTATTCCATATTACTTCTAATACCTAATTCCGAGTGTTTACTAAGAAATAGAATTTACCTTGAGCATTGGCCTTTAAGTTACTGCATAAGTGGATGTCTTTTGCAAATTAAGTCCATTTGATGGCCATTGATTGGGGCAATTTCCATCAAATATGAAGGAGATTTTGCAAAGGTCGAGTCGATAAAGAAGACTTCATGAAAAGTGCAGAGGTATCGATCAGTCAATTACTCTATGCTTCCATTATAGTAAACTAACTTCTACCCGCGACTTCACCCGCGTGAAAATGCATTTTTCCGGGATAAAAAGTAGCCTATGTCCTTTCCCGGGACCCCAACTATCTCCATGCCAAATTTCACCTCAATCGGTCCAGCGGTTGAAGCGTGAAGAGGTAACAAACAGACAGACAGACAGACCGAGTTACTTTCGCATTTATAATATTAATTATGAATGCATGAACTCCATATTTACATGGATATTTTACTGCAAATTAAGATGCCTTATGTTTTATTAGGACTTATGGCAGTCGGAGTTTGTTAGGATTTGCAGAGATTATATTTTCATACTGTGTTCGTGAAACGTGACATACATATAGAAACAAACAATAAAACCATATTTACATGGAAACTTTACTGCAAATAAAGAATCTAAGATGGCTTCTGTACTTATGACAGCTGAAGTTTGCTAGGTTTGCAGAGATTATATTTTGACACTGTGTTCGTGAAACGTGACATAGATATAGTAACAAACAATAAAACCAAGTTCATAAACATACATCTTTTACTATTTTTTATTATTATTTTACATTAAAATATTCAACTCCAGCCGCAATTGGCACAACATAATATCACTCATGATTTTATTATTTCAATTCAGAGAAAACTGTCTATAAATGTAGAAATATAGTAAAATTTACTATAAAATGTTGGGTGAGACTTGCTCAGGCAACTTCGGTTTGACAAGCAGCTCCCATTTCAAAGATGTCATCTCCTTGAAACAAATTATCGAACCCTTATAGTCTCTAAACTGTAAAACTGTAAACCAAAGGAAATAATAATGCTGTATTAAAAAAAATGCGGAAGCCATATTTGTTAAGGGAATATAATTGTACTTTTTCAATACGGGGATATTAAAAAAAAAAGATAACGAGGAATTGAACAAATGTAGGTTTTCCTCCCGGTTATTCATTTGCAAAATGTATCGAATCCTAATAATTAACCCACACATCCGTCTACACAGCCCTTCAGAGAGCGGCATAAAGCCTAGAGATCTTCTACTATCTAAAGTCCCGCGCCTTCACATTTCAAAACGCTTCAATGTTTTCATTATTATTTTAAAAGCACCACCAACACTCTGAACGCATAGTTGATGGCTGTCTCAGCACGCACACATGTGTTCAGAGTGTTGGTGGTGCTTTTAAAATAATACTGAAAAAATAGATGCGTTTTGAAATGTGAAGACGCGGGACTTTAGATAGTAGAAGATCTGTAACATAGAACAGTTTTGAAATAATTAAACCTTGATACCATAATTCGGAAAATAATGTCATTCATCATCATCAATATATCAGCCGATAGACGTCCACTCCTGTACATAGGCCTCCCCCAAGGCTCGCTACTCCATAATATCATCACGAATTCATAATTGACGCCAGATTGATGAAAATATCGTGTGCATACAAATTTTAGGTCTTGCATTTTTTTTAAACCTTTTGACGTGATAACGTCTTATAAATTGATGAACGCCGGCTACGCTCACGTAAAATCATGACGTATGTCCATGTAAGTCCTCATGGCGATGTACTTATGTCCTACGTAACGGGACATATTCATGAATGTTTTCTTTTGACGTTGTCACGTGAAAATATCGTCCATAAACCGACTATAGAAAACCGATTTTTTCAATTATCAAATAGGCCATCAGACCATCGAATCCTCCGTGAAGGATACGGGACCGCTGAAGAGACGCGCGGGGCGTTTGGGAAACAAAATTGAACATGTATCGAAAAACCGGCCAAGTGCGTGTCGGGCCACGCGCAAAGTATAGGGTTCCGAAGTTGACGATGCCCACAGTACCTTTCTAAGACTTATTTAGCATCTTAGCTAGCCTGCGGTATGACTTGCCCATCCGACGCCCCTGCCGCACGAGAAAAATCATTGGAATTTTAATCATTTCATAAGTTGGTCGACTATGAGTCGTAAATTTGTACAGCCTACTTAGCTGTGATAGTTTTCCTTTCAACTGCGTTATACACGGTGGGTCAGAAAATATGGCAAATAATTAACCCACCGTATCAGCTATCGATTCTAAGTATATTGTATAGGTCTTTAATTTTTTTTGAGTTGGTAAAAAAAAAATTGTACATGGGATTGGTTGTGTGAGCGACGCCTGAATAACCGTGATTTTTTTCAGCCATCCAAATACCACCATTTAGATACACCTTTTCAAGACCTATTCAACGATATGCCGAATCATGGGGTACGCAAGAAAAAAAAATACATCCCACTTTACGAGTAGGGGAGGTATAAAAAAATATATTTCAAAATTTTATTGTACCACTTTGACAGCGTAACTAATTTGTAAATTCATGCCAAATTACAGCTTTCTAGAACTAAGCATCTCCGAGCAATAGTGCGGACAGACGGACGGACGGACATGGCGAAACTATAAGGGTTCCTTGTGGACTTCGGAACCCTAAAAAGGCCTCAGGGGGTTTACACGATGAATCTCGCGTCAATCTTAACAGATTGATGGACTGAACTGACGCCAAATCGTCCTTGTATCCTTGTCTTGCTATACGAGTATATGTATAACATTAGTGAAGCGTGTGAGGTGGAGTGTAGGCACTGACCTGCTGGTTGGGCCCGCAGCAGGTGGCGTTGTGGCAAAGATCGTTAGGCGGGCAGTGGAGCGCGCACGGCGCCTCGCCCGCTATTCCGCTGATAACCTGAAACAGTGCCGTATGCTGGAGACGCTTCTTTGTCGTGTGATGGTGATTAAGCATCCCTTTTAGGTCTCAAATACCCTTTTTATCCCATGTTGAAGACGCTCACAGGTTGTAGACGTGACATAACGTGAAAATAGTGGAAGTTATTACTGTCTAATTGAAAAAAAAAAACACAACTCTTTTCAAAACGAAAAATGCATGGAGATGGTCCATTTGTAAAATTTTAAATAAAACTAGCCTAACTTAATCTGGGTAGTTAACTTTTGACGTTATCTTTGGTTTCGATTTTGCATGCCATTTTTTTCTCTTTAATCGGTCGGGAAGTATTTTTTTTGTTGATAGACTTATTTAAATAGATAAAAATGAAGCGATGCTCAAGCCAAAGGTACGAGTTTCATTTCTAGGAGAAAGTAGCGCTTTGAATATGTAAGAAATATAACCATTTTTTTTCTAATAATAAACGATATCTTAAAATAATCTTATACAAAGAAATGTAGCGGGAAGGCTACTTTTGAAATCTCATTGACTTTGTTGACTATAATTAAACCTGAGCCACCTAGCAAAGCTTGGCCACCCAGGTACTATTTTTGTCATGCATCATGCTTACCTCATTCCCGTCTAACGGGATCTCAACGAACTCCGGCTGAATGGTGGTGGAGTGGATACCCTCATTGTGGAAGAACTCTTTCACTTTCTCCGCTATTTTCATGTACTCCGACAAGTTTCTACATCTGTAACAAAAAACAACTCTATCACAAATTTATTTTACAAACTTTTAGTATCGCCCATACTTTCATTTGTACGATATCAACTGCTCTTCGTGACTATTCTAACAAGCCCAAAGACTATTGGGTTTTATACAAATATCCGTCAGGAAACCAGCTCCTTGGTTACATATTATTATTGTCACCGAAGAGAAGTAAGTATACCAAATCTGAAGCCAATCGAACGTCAAGAAGTATTTCTTATTTAGCTTCCAAGATTTGTCCAAAACCACAACATACCCGTCAAATAAATAATTACAAATGTACATTTCTTACGAATAGAAATATTTAAAACTTATTGGACAACTTACGGAGTCAATAAACCTAATAACCTTCAATTGACATTGTACTTTAAATATATCGTTACAGAATTCGGCTCGGTCCGGTGGCTTTGTATATTATGATACCATAAAGTCTCACGGATATTCAAACAAAGAGAGATTTGTCACTGTTATTGCAACTGTACTGAGCTGGCAGCTGTTTAACTTAAAACATATACAATGGGATCAAATTTTCTACCAGCAATATAACATGGCTTCATTATGCAAGTTTGTTTTTGTATAACCAAACAAATTTCAAGTGTTCCGATTGAAAGAAACTCAGACAAAACGTTTAACATTTAAATAATAGGGGAGTTTTAAAACGATATAAGTTCTACAAAAAAAAAAACAAAATAAAGACTGACATTACTTTCTGTAATTATAGGTAAAACATTAATAATTTAAGTTTCAAGTCTCTTCGAGAGCCCATTGTTTATTAAACTTATTAAAGTATATGCTAACAAGATTTATCCTAACATCTGTAAAGAAATAATAGCAAGTTATCAGGCATGAAGCATCTAAACAAATAATCAGTTCATTGACATCATTTTTCCAGACGATTTTGGATTGGCAATTTGCCAAAGGTAATTTATTTTAGAAAAAAAACCGCTGTTCAGTATTCATGCCAATAGTTGTAACAGTTGCAGAGGATTAGGAGAGTAAAAAAGCTTGGGTCTCGATTAATACATAAACCATTATTGAAAATGTATATACAACTGGCTTCCGCCCGCGACTTCGCCAGCGTGGAATTCGGTTATCGCGTTCCCGCGGGAACTAATCGTTCTTCCGGGATAAAAAGTTTTTCTCGGGACTCCAACTAACTCCATGCTAAATTTCATCTCAATCGGTCCAGCGGTTGAAGCGTGAAGAGGTAACAGACAGACAAAGTTACTTTCGCATTTATAATATAAACTAGCTTCTGCCCGCGACTTCTCCCGCGCGCAATTCGATTATCGCGTTCCCACGGGAACTATGCGTTTTTCCGGGATAAACAGTAGCCTATGTACTTTACCGGGACTCTAACTATCTCCATACCAAATTTCATCCAAATCGGTCCAGCAGTTGAAGCGTGAAGAGGTAACAGAGGTATGGATATGGATACATAACCCTCATTTCACACAAATTGACCTAGCCCCAAACTAAGCGACGCTTATATGGGTGCTAGATAACTATATTTATTTATTTATTGGTCTACCAACAGCGATTACAATGTTACATTCTTATAAAATATTACATGTAAGTGGTTCTATAGCTAATTAAAACAGAAGATACGTACGGCCGGCCTTTGTAGTTTACATTTTAAGGTAAATGCGCAGAAAGTATCACAGGGTATGGCTCGGAAGGCTGTATTTCGCCTAATACGATATCATATCAGCAACCTATTTAGCTTATTTCGGTTTCATCTTAACTTTATTGTACCAAGATACGGACATTAAATTAAATACATAAATCAATCATTATAAACTTGCCCTGCGGCGTTGCTTGCGACGATAAGAAAGCGATAAAACCTAATCCTTTTTACAATCTTTATTCTAATTACTTCATACGTCAAGAGAAATGGAACGAACAAATAGATTTTTCTAATAATATCAGTAGCGATATCATCCAAGCCTTGGATGCCTACCTAACTCCGGTTGGCAACTAAACCTTTTCAAATGCGCAATCAGGTTTTTTAGGAAAATGGAAAAAAGTATAGGTATACGGGATGTTTGAGGAATGAAAGTGGTTTTGACATCCACTTCAGGGATTTATATTGGAAATAGTATTTCATCACTATTTCACTTATTGGAAAATGTTGTGGCTAAAGATCGATAGATCCAGACTTTAATTAACAAACTTCAGTTTAACAATTTGTGAAGTGAGGGAATACTTACTCTAGATATTAGCCAGAACAACAACAAATATAAATTTTCGTAAAAAAGGCAATATTATTATTGTATATTACAAAAGTACTACCTATATTGATGATTTTGAAAATCTCGACTATTTTTGACTAGCTTTTACCCAAGACTTCGTCAGCAAGGGCTTTCATATTTAACTTTAATCCCCTTTTTACCTCCTAAAGGGATTTCTGGGGTAAAAAGTATCCTATGTTTTAATCCAGATTAGCTGTGTGTCAAATTTCATATAAATCCGTTCAGCCATTTTAGCGTGTTTGAGTAACAAACATCCAAACACACAAATTTGAGCTTTATAATATTACCAAGATGATCGTTATCCCCTTACCTTATGTGAGCACTTGCAATTATCCTATCACCCGCTAACTGCCACACGTGGAACTCGTGAACTGCTAAAACACCGTCCACCTTCTCTAACAGTCTCCTCTGAATGGCATCCACCTGGGCAAACAAATATACCACATTACATACAGCCACACAGATACACTTAACATCTGTCCATCATCATAATAAAAGCCGAAGAAGTCCACTGCTGGTGACACTCACGTCAGTCCATAGATTAAGCTAAGATTATTCTTATTGGTTGGATCAAAACCATTTGACGACAATTAATCCACTGTATCGGCAATTTTTCAATTCGGCAAAGCTAAGATTATTCTTATCATGTTTATTTATAGGTTTCTTTCTTCCCAGCATGTTCATCATATTTTTTCTTTAACAGCTCATAGCTTAGTTAAAACTGAGCGATAAAAAAAGAATTACAACATCGGATTCAGGAAAAGTGCGCGCATCTCGGCTTCAAATATCGTCAAATGGTTTTGATCCACCCAGTATATTTTTTGCGAAACAAAAACAGACAGAAAGATACAAAAATAACTGCTTAAAAGAGTATAATTTGGAGTACATGGCCTTGCTTGTTTGATTATGATTAAAATTGGAAGAAAACATATCGTCATTTTTATATGTAGGTATGTTTGTTCCACGCGGAACGCAGAAACTAACCGGTAAATTAATAATTGATTGAGACCTCTTTTCTACTGCCTCATAGAAGTAGGTGCAATTATACGGTACAGAAGCTTCGCTGAAAAAACATAAGTAACGTATGCAATTTGCGTCAGTATATCTTTTGATCGTTGTGTGCCTCGATTACATTACAGTACCCTGAGGGACCGAGCTTTGCTCGGGTGAAGTGAAAATAACTAAAAACCGACTTTTCTCAGATATATCGCAGCTAGATCGATTTGTCGCCCCCGTAAACCCCTATATTCCAAATTTCATTCAAATCCTTAGAGCCGTTTCTGAGATCGCTTGGATAAATAAATAACAAACAGAGAAATATACAAGACTAACGCGTTTAAAAAAATAAATAAAATAAAAATCATTTATTTCGGACAACTTAGTCCATACGTAAGTAGGTACAATTACAAAGTTAGTTAGTTACAAAGTTATTATTATTATTATTAAAATTAAAATTATTATGTTGAAGCCATGGTGGCCTAGTGGTTCGACCTACCGCCTCTCATGCCGAGGGTCGGGGGTTCGATTCCGGCTAGCACCTCTAAGTTTACTTATGTGCGAAATTCAATTTGAATTTACCACTGAGCTTTTCGGTGAAGGAAAACATCGTGAGGAAACCTGCACGCATCTGCGAAGTAATTCAAAGATGTGTGTGAAGCCCCCAATCCGCACTGGGCCCGCGTGGGGACTATAGCCCAAACTCTCTCGTGGTGAGAAGAGGCCTGTGCCCAGCAGTGGGACGCAAATAGGCTGTAGTAGTAGTAGTAGTAGTATTATTATGTTTAAAGTATAAGTTTACATTACAGTGTTGACAGTCGAAATTTTGGGGAAGCTCATAACTCTAAAGTGTTAAGTTAATGTTCATGACCTTAAATTAGAATATTCCTGTAGGACAGTTTTTATTTAATCAAATGACAATGTGTCAAGTAAATATTTATGCCGTGCAAATACTCCGACCTAATTTGATAAGATAACGATAATTTATATGCGTCGGTAGCGTCTAGTTTTGCTCAAGATTTATGCTTCTAAATTGATAAAGCGGTCAAGTATACAGGTTATGTACATAATTATTATTGTCTGAGACATAGCTAGGAGTAAAATAATGCAAGATGGTTTTTATCACATTTTAAGTTTAAACAATGGTTAAAAAAAGTCAGGTGTAAGATATAATACGTATACGTAGATACGTATTCTTATGTAAGTTTATAAATAAATGATTATGTGTTAAGGATTTTTTTTCCATCTAAGTATATTGGTTTGTTAAGGGCACCGACACTTTCTCTGTTCTACCCTATGGTTGACTGGTAGAGAATGCCATTGGGCATTAAGTTCGCCATTTGTACATATTTGTTTTCTTGTGCAAAAAAGGTTTAAATAAATAAATATAATGTTAAATTCAATGTGTGACGAAGGGGCCTTGTCACAGTATTAGAATAAGACAGTAGATCGACGTCTTTGATCTCGTGAAAAATGCCGCCGCGGCGTGAGCTCTGAGCGAGAGGGGTACGAGCGGTACCGAGCTGCATAGAGATAATCTACTATACGAAGTTCCGCCCCTCCTGAATTTCAAAACGCTTCAAAGTAATTAAAAAGCACCACCAACACTCAACTCTATGCGTGCTGACACAGCTATCAACTATGCGTTGAAAGTGTTGGTGATGCTTTCTAAATAATCCATATTAATATTATAAACGCGAAAGTAACTCTGTCTGTCTGTCAGTCAGTCTGTATGTATGTATGATAGTATATTTCTTTGGCACGCTCTGTAGCCTAAATAGCTTGATGGATTTTAGCATGCGATGTGTCGTTAGATTCGTCTTAATTTTGAGAGACACTGGGTATATCAAAACTGCAAAAAACAAAATGGCTGACTTTTGGAGGTATTTTTAAGGTTTCTAATTTTTTTTGTCAAAGCCTCTCGAGTGCGCTATTAAAATAAAGGGTTTAATGAACGGATTACAAAAATATATAATGTGACATGAAAAGTTTATTAGCAGTCGGGTATTTTTTTTAAATCGAGTTTTTATTAAATGATAAAATAACGTAGGACAAACCTGTATATGCGTGGGTACCGTCTGCAGTAGGATGAGTGCGGACTCCCGTAGTAGAGGCCACACCGAAACAAGAATTAACACTACCAGCACCAAACTAAGCGCGGGGTCGAGGTAGAATCTATATTTCCAATCGGTCAGCCACACTACTAACGCCGACGCGACCACTATGAGGGATCCTAGAACAAAGAAAAACTATGTAGAAAAAAAAGATTATCACCTTTACTAATAAATAGGCTCGAAGACTGAAAACGTCTAATTAGTCTGTCAGTTAGACTAATACTACAGCCTATTCGCGTCCCATTGCTGGGCACAGGCCTCCTCTCATCACGAGAGGGTTTGGGATATAGTCCGTTAAGACTGTGAAAACATATTTGACCCTTTATATTTTCTTTCGTTACGTAAACCAAAATTGACAAAGATACGACGACGGTTTTAAAATTCAAAGCATAGAGAAATAATTAACATTCATGCAATCAACACAGAGTTAACGTTTACGACATTGACAATTTTTTTATTAATCTTCCAGTATGTATATACATCCATACATTTTCAATTGCGGTAATATTATTTAATATGACAGCCAGCGCGAAAGTTTCTATTTTAGCTCCGCTTTCACTCTTCGACTTTTCAATGATATCCAGGAAACCGATACATAACAGGCACATTCATAGACCTAGTCTGACGGATTGAATTAACTTTGAAGAAATCCGATAGATAATGTAAATCGCTTTAAAGGATCATAAGTAAGTCGTTAAAGTGATTTTTTTAATGTAATTGCCTTAATCACCTCTAAATCGATGTACAGTCGAGTCCATTAATATGTGTACACTTTTGGACCTTTAATGAATCGGGATAAAGCGCAAGTGTGTATATATTGGCGAACTTGACTTTACTGATCCCGGCGCTAAGCAATGCATATCGGTCTTTGGAATCAGTTTCGGGCTAGTGTCGGATTTGTAGAGCGTTGTCACGTACTACTATGTCGCACCAACATAACTAGGGACTCGTGATAAAATGGCAAACTTTTCGCACTTGCATCAAAATATACTATTTTCAGTCTTTTCTCAATTATCCACATTCATCCACAAAGCATACCTTTTTCTATTTTTAGTGTTCCGAACCTCAAGAGGTAAAAACGGAACCCTTATAGGATCAATCGTGTGTCTGTCCGTCCGTCTGTCACAGTCGATTTTCTCCGAAACTACTGGACCCAAAGACGGACGTGTAACGAAAATAAATTTATTTTAAACATAGACCCTATTTTTTGGGGCTAAATTTGAAAAATATTAATGAATTTCTCCAAACTATATCGTGTATATCAAATAAATTCTTTTCATTTCGTTTTGGGTAAATAGGTAAATAGGCGAAAATTACCCCCCCCCCCCCCTTTATCTCCGAAACCACTGGACCTAAAATTTTGGAAAAAATACGGAGGATAGTTATTGACCTGCAGATTACAGGAAATTTATTAAGAAGTCCATGGTATTGAAACGGTTTGAAAATGACGAACCCTCTCCACGCGAGTTTAACTCGCTTCTTGGCCGGTATTGTTTCTTCATCCTCTTTCACACCAATTTCTCAGGAAGTAAATAGTGATAGGCGGAAGCGGCGTCTAATGATGTTTAATCAATTTTATCCTTTTCTACTAAAACGAGCATTGAAAAGGGAAAAATAAGAATCTAACTAGAGGGGAAAATGTCGGTGGCATCCTATTACCCTGCACAATCGAACGCTGAACGCATTCCGCTTTGTCCAGTCATTGAATGAGACCCATTGAGCCCGAACGAAATGGGTCAGCGGTCGCGTACGAGTAGCTCGATTAATTCTACAGAACACGTTTGCATGGAGCGGAACGTCAAGAAAACGTCAGTTTTTATTTAGCAGAATATCCTGTTATGGTAAATGATCCTCCACGGTCCCGTAGTTCGTCCCTACAACAGTAATCTACATATTTAGGACTCCCTGCTATTTTCGTAGTGTAGAATCTACTTGTTCACTTAAAGTGCATAATATGTTCACATATTTATGGTTACTTCGCCCGCTACGATATATCTGATGGCGACTGTATTCGCAGTCTCGTATATGCTCCTTGCCTTTATCTCTTTAGAACAAATTAGACCAAAAATGTAAATAAATACATATGACTTCACTGTGCATTAAGAATGACGATCCGATAGTGACTTTAGTTCTTAAATTATTCCATTTGTAATCCATATCACCACATAGTATAAAACAAAGTCGCTTTCTCTGTCCCTATATCCCTATATATGCTTAAATCTTTAAAACTACGCAACGGATTTTGATGCGGTTTTTTCAATAGATAGAGTGATTCAAGAGGAAGGTTTTAGTATATAATTTATTATAGTTTAACAATCAATTCCCGCGGGAACGGTATAACCGAATTCCACGCGGACGAAGTCGCGGGCAGAAGCTAGTAATATAATATTATAAATGCGAAAGTAACTCTGTCTGTCTGTCCGTCTGTCTGTTACCTCTTCACGCTTCAACCGCTGGACCGATTTGGATGAAATTGGTATGGGGATAGTGGGAGTCCCAGGAAAGGACATAGGCTACTTTTTAACCCGGAAAACACACAGTTCCCGCGGGAACGCGATAACCGAATTCCATGCGGGCGAAGTCGCGGGCAGAAGCTAGTAATATATATCTAAATCAAGAAACTGATTGGCTGACTAGCTGATCGATCAACGCAGAGGTGAAGAAACTAATGGTCGTAGAGACCTGAAATTTTAGCATGAACCTTTCCATGGGCTTCCCGTGAGGGGGGGGGGGGCACTAAGAGGATTCCCCGAAATTCCCACGGGAGCGGGAAAAAATGGGACTTACGCGAGTTATACCGCGGGATACCCACTAACTACCCTTAACTTCTATTAAAATCAATCAAAAAGAAAGACAATTGAAGTGGACACACATTAAATAAAATCAATTAATAGATAATGAATAGACATAAAGATAAAGACATGTGAGTTTTGTAATTCGCCGGCATTAATCCCCCGTATTTCTGACCTTGGACATTTTACAAACAACGATGCCATTGACTAAACCCAAACGTGATAAGGTTTTCACCAAAGTAGCACAAGGTTACTACAGTTCGCACGTAGGTATGTACGGTGGGCTACCAATTTCCGTTTGATATGCGTCTTATAAAGTATCAGAAGCCGCTTTAATATCAGTGCAAAAACCTATTTGCACTGATATTAAGGCCGTTCCTATACTCAGCTCAGCCGTCATTGTCACTCGTGCAACGTGTGAAAGAGAAAGCGCTACGCACAGAACGCCCGAATTAGTTAGTTAGTATTTAATGCGTTTTAATTTCTATAAAAAACACCGTCTAAAAACATGGCATTTATAAAGCTGTGCATATACCTAATATGGATAATATTTCTGTTATATTTAGTTTTAGGTACACTATTTGATATAATTATGTAATGTTACTTTGGAATTAAATTGTATCGAGCGAAGTTTCGTGAAACGTGTAACGAAAACTGTCAATGTAAGGTGATATAATCAAATATAACATAAATATATATTTTTAACTTTTAAAATTTCTTAGAAAAGTATGATCTTACATGAGCAATTTGAATTTGCAATGGGTCAGGGAACGGCCTTCAAGCAGCTGTGTACCTACACAGCGAGGTGCGTCTCACAGTATCGTCGGAATTATGTCAATGACTACCGACTGAATCACTGTATCAAGTGTTGATATTGATACACAAATATAATTCTGTTATCAGCGCTTTAACAATATGCGAGAAGTGATACTTATATTAATTATAAATTAAACAAAGCACTCAAATTCCTTCGCTTTTATAGTAGCACCTGTGAGTTGTTAAACTATCGTTCTAATGTTGTTAATGTAGTGGCAAGCTCTAGCACATACACTGGTTTATTTTCATAACAATGCATACGAACAAAAGCGTACGACACAAAGGGAGAAGGAACCGCTATGTTTGTTATAAACGTGTCCTTTTAATAGGCGCCCAATTGGAGGGTCAACAGACTAGAATAACACGAGCTTTGCGATACACGCGGGAATGAAAATAACTTTCCACGAATAACGTACTATATCCCAATACCTACTACTTAAAAAAAACGCTTAAAAAAGTTTCACTACGTCATAATAAATCACAACAATCAACGCGACGTAAAATCTAGAACCTGATTTATGTATGACGTCTGATTATATTTTCCTCCATTGAGGAAATCAAGATTTCTGAGAACGAACTCCCAATAACTTCTCGTGACGTCATCCTAGGTTGTAATTTTGAATTTTATTAGCATCGCATCGTTACCGGTGCGTGAGTCAGTCTGAATACTTCCTTATGTGTCACCCACGTGTATTTCACCCTCTTGTGTTTAGACGCATCAATTTAACTCTACGTATAAAGGCACTCTTCTGAATAATATTTTCATAACAATGACAGACATTTTCGGTACCTATTTCTATAGAGTAGGTACAGTCAAGGGCATTAATATGTGTACACTTTTACATCCTGTTCCGTTGTGTTAAGGTCCAAAGGTGTATACATATTAATGCCCTTGACTGTACCTAATCGTCAATGAAAACAAAGGCAATTGTTTTTTGGCCGAGTCCAATCGATTTTTTTCCTGGTATATCAGTTACGACGGGTTAGCTTAATTGTTTAATTATCTCGTATCGAAAGTATTTCCAATGTCAAGGCGGGGCTCAAGGTGATGTAACCGTAAACATTTACGACCTCAAGACCCGACGTGACTCGATTAGAATGGTGTGCGAGTTCCTTAGCCTAGGTAACACGACAAGAACTTGACGTTCAATCAGGCAGACATAAATATGTAAGCAATAGGAAAATTCCATTTAACTTGACAGGGCCGAAGTCAGCTAGATTTAAAGTTCAACTTGACGCGTGAGCGATCCTATAGGCTATTTAAGACTTCGCATAGAGCCCCAGTAAGCCGTGGTGGCCTAGTGGTTCGACCTACCGCCTCTCATGCCGAGGGTCGGGGGTTCGATTCCGGCTAGCACCTCAAGTTTACTTATGTGCGAAATTCAATTTGAATTTACCACTGAGCTTTTCGGTGAAGGAAAACATCGTGAGGAAACCTGCACGCATCTGCGAAGTAATTCAAAGATGTGTGTGAAGTCCCCAATCCGCACTGGGCCCGCGTGGGGACTATAGCCCAAACCCTCTCGTGATGAGAGGAGGCCTGTGCCCAGCAGTGGGACGCAAATAGGCTGTAGTAGTAGTATAATAAGTAATTCAAATATGTGTGTGAAGTCCCCAATCCGCACTGGGCCCGCGTGGGGACTATAGCCCAAACCCTCTCGTGATGAGAGGAGGCCTGTGCCCAGCAGTGGGACGCAAATAGGCTGTTGTAGTAGTAGTAGTAATAGAGCCCCAGGACATTGTGCACGATAAAAACCTGGTTTAGATATGTAACCTTGGAAAACGCCGTAAACAAAACCAACCAAGGTTATCAAAACAAAACAGGCGCGCGATTCACCTGTGGAATGCTCCAGACTTCCAGAAAGTCCGGCTTTGTTAGGTATAACTGGCCACAGACACGGTAACAGTTTAATCTAATATGTAATAGGTAGTACACAGTTTAGAAAACGAAAACAACGCTTTAACTTTTCTTTTACGCAGCAATCTCCGAAGTTCATCGTCAGATCAGCTCGGTGGTAGAGATAATCTGCTACAAAGTATTTTAAAAGCACCACCAAGACTCTCAACGCATATGTGCGTGCTGAGACAGCCGTCAACTATGCGTTGAGTGTTGGTGGTGCTTTTTTAAATAATAATAAATAAATTGAAGAGTTTTAAAATGTGAATGCGCGAGACTTCCTATAGTAGATTATCTCTACTACCTACTATATTATTTCATTGTCATACAATCTGTATAAACTTGCCATGTTTCATCATGATCCGATACCTATAAGTGGGTGAAATTTAGTTTAGAGGATTTGTTTTTGTTGCAGATTTGGTGCAATAAAAAAAAGCGAATGGTTTTGTTTTCTTATAAATCATAGCGGCCGGATTGTCGCTAAAATCTGGCCGGACTTTGCAATCTCTAACCACGGCTTATTAAGACGCTGACCAGAGCTGGCAGGCAACTGTCTCAGCGGAGAATGTCTGTTTGCATTGGAGGGAGCGAGAAGCGCGACCGCGGCATCTGGGCGATATACGTAGAAAATCAGAAAAATTAAGATTTAAAAAACCCACATTGCATGAACAACATAAATTACTTATAATTTTTTTTAGTATGAGTATGACGGAACGGAATCGTGTATTTAATTATAGAAACCTGAGTTAAAAAAATAACTTTAAATAGATCCGTTTAAATATGATTAGAAGGACGTAGCAACACGATTTTATTTTCATCGAACCGATTTCATGAAATCCTTTTTACGAAATAACAAGTTTTTAAAGTAGGTATATAGTGAATATTAACATATTTTACTCGCCTTACAAAATCAAATAGTTTTCGTTTAAATACTGTTTAAAGAAAGCCAATTTTGGTCTTGTCAGCGCCTTAAATTCAAAATCGAACTCACCTAGCGCGTCGGAGAGTAAATGCAGAAACACGCCCTTCATATTCATATGTCCGGGGTCCGTGGTGTGGTGATGGACCGGTTTGTTGTTGTTCGGAGGGGCGGTGCGCGGGGGGACCATTTCGTCTGTCTCCTCGTCCGCCGCGTTGTGTCCGAGAGCCATGTCCGCGTTACTGTTCACTATCTCCGTCAGGTGGCGCACGTTCGCCGGCGGCGGTACCACCCCGTGCGAATGGCCGTGGCTGCTGCCATGTTCTAGAAAGCGATTCACAGGTAATAACAGAGACAAGGTAATTATATAGTCTATCTCCTTAAATTGCGGTGTACATCGGAAGAGCTCTGCATGTGAGCAATTTTCAGGGGTTGTTTCAAAGTTGCACCTACAGTCCTACAGGCTACCGAGGCAGCGACATCTATTATCGAGTCATGGATGTTTAGTATTTATATATGTAAGTATTTCTCTATACTGTTGTCTAGCACCCATAGTACAAGCTTTGCTTAGTTTGGGGCTAGGTCAATATGTGTGAAATGTCCCAAGATATTTATTATTCTATTTTTTATATTTTGTTATAAATAAACACATGCAAGGTTCCTAAAATATTTTCCTGACCACAGAGGTCGCGTTTACACATTTTTAACGACGTCTATTTTAATTAATTCAATCTACATAAACACTATTTTCTTTATGTAGAAAACAACTCATTAGCAGTGAATTTACCCCAATTGAGAAAATTAATTCTCTTTACCTATTAAACAGGAAAGAGCATTTCTAAGATAAGGTTTATTTAAAAACGTGTTCCTTATCAACCGAGGCCAGGCGATTCTTCATTTGTTTTCACAAATTCAGTGACACGCGCCGGGGCGCCGCCGACTGTCCACCTAGGTATTTAGGTATGTTGTTTACACGCAGCGTTGTATTTTATAGATTAACTGACCTATTAAGATAGCGATCTATTTATTATTAGGTATGAGACACATGGTTACTTAATTATCTATAAATCTAAAAGATTACACGCGTAGTCTAGCTATTCTTTTTTTCGTTTCGAATAAATGTTTTGTAATTACGACGAATATAAAATTCATGACCGACTTTAATACGTAACATAGTCACTTTTTTTATAGGTGTACTTAGATATATTCAAAGTTATTATACAGTCAGCAACAGAAGTAGATAAGCTGTCCAGGTGTTCAAAATGACCTACACACGACCTTATTCTTAAGACGTTAAGGGCGTGTGTAGGTCATTTTGAACACCTGGACAGCTTATCTACTTCTGCTGCTGACTGTACCATTGCGTAGAACGATTAGAAGTTGATCGACCCTATTTTGTCCGCCAATTAGCGATCAAGCCTGCCTTAACACTAACTCAAAGTAAGAGAGGCTATGGAGCTATATTAGCTAGAGGTTGTATTGTTATCAGAATAGAGTAAAGTAAAACCGAACAATCCTAATGAGTGGATACTGCTCAGATCCTTAGCTATGAATCTTAGCACTAATGGAAGGGAAGCCTTGAACTTAAAGACCCAAGGTTCATTTAGCGTCGCCGCATTAGCTGTATTTCTGGCATTCGCGTTCCTAGCCGCCGGTATTTTTAAAAATTCCTACAAATACACCATCACATTGCGGCATACAGCGAAATCCAGTTAACAATGCCCAAATACACATATAATCAGTTCTCCGAGCACTGTTACTACCAACCACGTCTCATCTTGCATTTCTATGTTCAATTCGAGTATGTGCTTTAATGTAAGCCAACGAGGGTTGCTCTTTCATGGTCGGTTTTTGTGGAGTTAGTGCAAGTGTGGACGTACCTATTCATTGATAAGAACAATGCGCCTATTTCATTAATGGTCGGGAGTATTTACCAACAAACCAGAGTGGTTAGAATGCGTTTATTGTGGGTGTGGAGAGAAATTAATAATGGAAAATCGGTCGGTAATTAGAGCCGCCTTGTGTACCACTGCCGTCAGCAACTGAGAGTGAGAGGGAAAAGCGCTGACATCGTTTTGAAAATGAGTGCAGTGTATAGATATACATTGTTGCACCTAATTTACACAAGTACATAAGTAAGTTTTTTAATCTAACAGGTGGCAACATCCGGAAGCCGTGGTAGCCTAGTGGTTTGACCTACCAACCACCTCTCATGCAGAGGGTCGGGAGTTCGAATCCGGCTCCCACCTCTGAAATTATTTATATGCGAAATTCAATTTGAATTTACTGAGCTCGGTGAAGAAAAACATGGTGAGGAAACCTGCAAGCATCTGCGAAGCAATTCAAAGATATGTGTAAAGTCCCCGATCCGCAATGATCTCGCGTGGGGACTATAGCCCAAACCCTCTCGTGATAAGAGGAGGCCAGTGCCCAGCAGTGGGACGTGAGGCTGTTCTGGTGGTGGTGGTGGTGAAAAGCTAAATTATCATCGCCTTGAATGTATTTCCCTCACACATTAATTTATGTATCTGATATTTCCATTACAGTACACTAGATCATTATATGAACCCTACCGACGTGTAAGGGTGCCCAGATGTGTTTTCTTTACATTTTGTATTTATTGTAGACTTACCATGGAACAGGAACAGGCCAATAACGTTGAGCACAAGACCTAACGTGCCCACAGCGACTAGTAACTTCTCATTGTGTATCTTGTAGTCCTGGTCGAAGAACCGTTTGACGGCTTCAACCGTGATACTGAAGCACAGAGCTACCAAGAACACAGCATTCACTAGAGCCCCCAGGACCTCCGCTCGGGCCCAGCCGAATGTATTCTTTGACCATTTCTTTGGTGACATCTGTTGAGAGGAAGAAGAGTGAAAATACTTAAGTCTATCCATAATTTTCAAGAAGCAAGAAGTCGGAACATTCGGAGAAATGGTCGCATGAAAGTCTGTTTTTTTAGTTTGAAAAATTAGGAAAATTATATTACTAGATTGATTGATTTTTTGACTCTATGACTCATAAGCATTGATCTATTATAAGTAAGGATTCATAATAGGCCGGAGAAAAATGGCCCCGTCAAAACGGGTGCACGAACAACTTGCTATAAAGAGGCGTTATTAGTATATTGGAACATATTTTCTAATGTCAGTTTGCTCCATATATTTTGACATATTCTGTCACGCACTGTTTGTCCATATGTTATTACTTATTATAGGTCAATGCTTATAAGGCTCTCAAGTTGCATATACATCAGGCAAAATTCAAGCAATCCCTCTGTCTATTTGAGGAAAATGTCAAGAAGACTCACATAAGACACAGTCATACTTATTGATAGAAATATTTGTAGGAAATTCTTAGTAGGTAAAATATATTTAAACATGATTCAAGTTGAAACAATTTTTGTTTTATACCACAAAATGACTTATGAAATCCATATTAATATTATAAATGCGAAAGTAACTCTCTCTGTCTGTTACCTCTTCACGCTTCAACCGTTGGACCGATTGAGATGAAATTTGGCATGGAGATAGTTGGGGTCCCGCAAAAGGACATAGGCTATTTTCAATCCCGGAAAAACGCATAGTTCCCGCGGGAACGCGATAACCGAATTCCACGCGGGCGAAGTCGCGGGCAGAAGCTAGTATTATATACATATATTTCTTTTTAACAAATTCTACCAGGAAGCAACAATGTCGTAATGATCTCAGAACCGTTTTACAACTTGAGAACACTAGACTTATCAGGAGTGCATATAAAACAATTGCACTTACTTTAACTGATAAGAAGGCGATAACTAGCGCAGCGACGTCGCTGAGCATATGGAAGGAATCGGCCACGAGGGCCATGGAGTTTGTGACATAGCCCACGATCAACTCCACTAGGAAGAACCCGCAAGTCAGCCATAGCATCGACAGGAGCCGGCATTTCTTCCCTGAGAACTTGCCCATTACTGCTGTTGAAAGAAACAATAGTATTAGGCCTTAAATTAGAGCAAACATAAAGCTGTGTTGATCGAGCTACATACTATATACTATCCTTACTATGTTATAAATGTGAAAGTGTGTTTGTTTGCGACTGGACCGATTTGAATGAAATATTGTATGGAGATAGTTTGAAACCCTGCTGGCAATAGCATAGGATACTTTTTATCCTGATATTTCTACGGGAACGGGTTTTCCGCGGTTCAAACCAGTTATTCAGTACTTCTATAAATATAGCCATCTATATGTATAGTATCATCGGGTACGCAAATAGGGATGACGACAGGGTGAAGAAATCGAAATTCTAATTAGTCCGTCAGTCAGGTAATAAAAAATATTAGACACATATTTTGTTTTGTTTTATCAAATTAACAAAGAATGACTAAGTTAAAACGCATTAAAGTTGGAGTGGGGGCTAACTATGTCACAGTTAGGTATAAATCGTACCTAACGCTGACGTCACTCGACATTTCAACTCAATATATCTCCGTATAAGTTTGATTACGTGAAAAAAGAAAAAAATATGTGTCCAATACTTTTCAATCATCTTCCTGATAGACTAAGGAAAAAAGTTGTCGCCATCCCTATTCCAAGTCTATGCAGGACAAAGTCGCAGGCATTGGCTAGTTAAACTATAAAATGTATTTTCACAACTGTGACAAGGACAGGCAGAGTACATTGTAATAAATACAATCAAAAACTCAATTTAATGTCTGAAATAGCAAGTAATTATTTCCTCGCCTTGTCTAACAAATTGTCTACGTAATTTAATACAGTTTTTAATTTGATGAATTTAATTAAAGACTGCACAAGGGGATGATGATGATTCAAATAATAAAATGGGTACAATCCTACACCATGTTTTGCTTGCTCAAATTCAATAACTAGTGTCTGAGTTCTCAAAGAGTTTCGAGAATTCTCGAGTCTTGTTACAGTAGTTGTTCATTGCAATGAAGAGTGAAAAGATTCACATTTGATGTGTTTCAGAGCACAACTAATTTAATGAGCCATGATCACATTATAAGGTTACTAGAATTGACACATACGCTATACATTCACACTTCATTTGTTTGATATTATGTTTGAAATAAAATGAAACTTCTATACAGAAAACAGTGATTTAGGAATATGATATGACTCATGCCTACAGATTAAAAGCAACAAAAAAAATACTTACCAGTAAATTTAAAGCAATTCCTAAATTTGTTTTAGCCTTTATCAGCAACCCAAACCCATTATAACAGAACCTAATGAATTATCCTCATATTAAGCTCAGAATATGAACACTCATTTCCGAACAATTAGGGTTATTGCACCAATATTATATCGATTGAACACACAGTAGCACAAAAGGAACCACTAAAGTACACTATGACCAACCCTCTGAATAGAACGCTGATTAATAAAGAAAAATTTACTAAGAATCAATTATAATATTATTATAAAACGAATTTTAATGTAAGAAATTATTCGTGTTGTGAAAGTAATGACACTCGCGTATTGATACAGAATTTGGTTAAATAAAAAATAAGTATAACGTCGATAGATCCAACGTATGAATTTAAAACGCAGAATACAAAACCATTCACGTTGGTATACTGTGGCAAACTACCCGAATCACGAATAATAGTCACTCTGATTAGATTTCCACAAAATATTAGCGATTTTGGTTGGTCTCCCTTCAAGCGAACTGTCTAAAGAAACCATAGACTAACGCATTAGATAGGGGTGGGTGGGAGAGAACCAAAGGCTTCTTTGGAGAAATCATCGACATCGATGATAATGCGTATGTGTGAGAGTTATCCATACCACTAACATATGTACTAATATTATAAATGCGAAAGTAGCTCTGTCTGTCTGTCCGTTATCTCTTCACGCTTCAACCGCTGGACCGATCTAGATGAAAATGGTATGGAGATAGATGCAGTCCCGGGAAAGGGCATAGGTTACTTTCTATCCCGGAAAAACGCATAGTTCCTGCTGTAACGTGTTAACGATGAAGTCGCGGGTGTACAATTGAATACGGAGACGTAAACAAGATTGACTAGGTACTTAATATAGCATTCTTTTTATTCGACTTCAAAAAGGAGGAGATTCTCAATGAGGGCCACCGTATTCATGCTCACTAGTTAGTTGGTGCCTCTATATGCAAAGGTGGTGGCTGTCAAGTCAACGTTTTGTCATTTCATACAATAGTTTTAATGTCACTGTGACATTTGAAGTTCCGGAGACCTCAGTGTTGCCAATTTAGCGTATATAATGGCACATAATGTTCTAAATTGGCAACATTGCACGTGGCATGACAGCAAGCGCCTCTAGCTGCGGATTCACTCGCGGTGCGGTGACCCTCATTCATCTGTTTGTTCATTATTTGTATGTATTTTTTAAATGTTTGTATGTTTCACGATAACTTCGTCAATTGTCAACCGATTTCGATGATTATTTTTTCATTAGAAAGGTGTACCTCCAAGTTGATTCTATATTAATTTAGTTTGGTTCTGTTAATGGCTTCCTCGAAAAATGAGGGAACTCCTAGAAAAGTATGTACATATATGATTTTGGTGTCAATTTGGAAGACTAACAAGTTACTTAGGCACTCTGATAGTAAGATTTGGAAACTGTTGCAGATGTAGGTACAAAAGCACCTTCAAATGTGACAGACAGAAAAAAAGTGACAGACTGCGATGTTGATGTCAAGTTCCCTATAATATTCTCATTAGTTTGTATCGGTTCACTCGACAACAAGTTCGTACTCTAAGTTTGAAGCCAGTTTTTTTAGTCATTCTACATAAAAACCAGCCAAGTGCGAGTCGGACTCGTGCACAAAGGGTTACGTACCATTTTCTATAAAGACGACAAAACAAAACAATCACGTCTGTTGTATGGGAGCCCCCTTAAATATTTATTATATTCTATTTTTTAGTATTTGTTTTAGCAACAGAAATACATCATCTGTTAACATTTCACCCTATCGTTTTATGTTGGATATGTTATATCTTTCAAAAGGGCTCTTTCCTTTCTGGGACTTGCTTAAACAATATCCATTTAAGTGGCTTAAACTTGAATAGGTAACAGATATACAGATAAACTTTAACTTTTATAATATGCTTTAGCGCTCAATAATGCTGAACGGATGTTTACCGTTTTCACCGGTAAACGCATATTAAGTGGAGGCGCAGGAAAAAGCTATTTTATCCTCTACACTATATATCTTCCATCTACTATTAATAAGTCTGTAGAAAAGTCGCATCTGTAACTTGAAAATAAAAATAAAAAACGATCACTTAATTGTTTTTTTTCCTCTACTTCGAGAGTACAGAAACGATACTGAACACAAAAAAAAATTTGTATGTATGTCCGGTTTTAACTCGAAAACTACTGATCGGTTTGCAACAAAAATTTTATATGGGGGTTGTTTATAAAACACTAGTCAACATGTAGGATAATTTTTATCCCAAAAAAAAGCAAGGTTCTCGCGGGACTGCTATTGCCGAATTCCACGCGGACGAAGTCGCGGGCAGAACCTAGTGTTCAATAATAATTGAATTTATCGATATTACAATGTTACATCACCATCCCACCATAGACAATTCAGTTTACATCATCGTTGACATTGACACCTCCATGGTGCTGACCACAGATTACATGCAAATACTTAGGTTGCAGCAAAAAAGATAACGTCCGTTAAATTTAACGCGAGATATTCGCTATGGAAAAAATGACGTTTCTGTATGGAATGACAGTTCACGTTATATATTATACTGAGACTAAGGGCAGGTTGATTCAAACCATCCGTTAAAGTTAACGTTAACGTTAAATATTTTACTATGGGACAAAATGACGTTTCTGTATGGAATGACAGCGCGGCGGCCATATTTAACGACCAGGAGTCCGTCAACTATGCATGAATCAACCAGCCATAGCCGTGCATAAACCAATGATGCACGTTAACTTTTTGATGCCACTCTTGCTAAGTTTGTCTGTAATGTGTCTGTGTCAAAAGACTAGGTTGTTTCAAAAAGTTAACGCCCCGTTAAATTAAACTTGAGCTGTCATTCCATACAGAAACGTCATTTTATTCATAGTAAAAAACTCGCGCTAAATTTAACGGGAGGTTGCGTTTTGGTTATTTGGTTTGAAGTTTAGCCATCCATGAGCCAGCCGAAAGGGAAGAGCCGAAGAGCAAAGCAGAGCAGCTGCTGAATCTCAGAGCTGAGTGAAAGGTTTTTGTTTGCTTTCATTCGTATATATTTCTGGTAAAATAAGTATTTCAGCGTGGAACTAGAAAACAAGTGATCTAAAATGTCTTTACAAAATGCGTGCATTAACTAGATGATAAATAAATGGTGACAATGCTGTGTATGATAAACAGAGGCTAAGGTTAATTCGCGAGACAAAAAGTAAACATGACTTTTTTGAAATGGGTTGGAAAAGGCTGTGGTTTCATGGGTTACGTTTTTCAATATGCTTGTATTACACATTGTACTTTTGAATATCTCGGAGATTTTGTGATGGTAAGTTCTAATTAGATAACCGAACATTATTTTCGTTTGAATACATCCATAGGTATATATTTAGACCTAAGTACTTATAGTTGCATTTTGTTTGTTACAGTGTTCTGGTCCATCAATGGAGCCTACTCTAGAATCCAACAATATATTGTTAACAGAACATATAACGCCCCGGCTGCAGAGGCTACGGCGTGGCGACATTGTTATAGCCAAATGTCCGAAAAATCCTCATCAGAACATTTGCAAACGCGTGACAGGCTTGCCTGGCGACAAAGTAAGGGGACACTTTCCAAGACGGAGTCAATATGTGCCTAAAGGGCATGTGTGGCTGGAAGGAGACAATTCTAGCAATTCCTCTGACTCTCGGGTGTACGGCCCTGTGCCACTTGGGCTTGTAAGGAGCCGAGTCCTGTGCCGAGTTTGGCCATTAGATAAACTCTCCTCTCTGACTGAATATTGATGTTAATTTGTTTCTTGGGTTTTAATTGTTGAATGTTGTTATTTATCAGTTGTTCAAAATAAAAGATTGTTTTCAGATGTTTCCAATTTATTCTAATTATGGTTAATTTCTATAGTTTTTATCGCCTGGGCTTCCATGAGGACTTCTATGAACCGAGTGTTGGTGATGCGGATGCGAACATTCACTGCTCGGTTTCGCCTGAAAAGTTTTAGTTTCAAAATGATTACCAGATCTACAGAGTACTCCAATGAAATTGGTTAGTTTGCTTTTATATCTTTTTGTCAAGCACACTGTCAAATTTTTTAAATGGATGATTTTTGAGTGATAATAATAGTTAACTTATAATTTGACCTAAATACATTTCATACTGTAGGAATGACTCACATTAACTAGGAAAGTATTTATTTTCAATGCTAGAGACAGTGTACTTGATATATATAGCATTTAATGCTACAGTAGTCATGAAGGCTTACAGAATAATGACTTTTCTCAATTAAATACTTATTACAACATATAAATAGGTGCACAATCAATCATTTGTAGAATTTCTGACATTGCTTTTAAAGTATACAACATTTAAAATCATGATGAATTTTCAGTGTTTTTCCTTATGTGTGTTAAAGTGTGTTACTGAAACTTCAAATAGTTTTAAGATCTATTTTATTTCGTTATACATATACGTCAATATTATGTTTGATTGATCAAAACATGCAGAGTTAAATTAGTCATAAATAATTGAGATAAGTCAAGTAGATTAGTTAGGGTGTATATAGGCTGATATATATATATATATATATATATAAGTAGATTAGTTACAGGTATGGATTAGGTACCTATTTACATAGTCTAGTAACAAGAAAATGGATACCTGATCTAAAGTAGCTAGAAAAACTTGTATATTACATTTGGTAGAGGTAGAAATGACTTCGTTATAATGACTGACTTTAATTTTACTTAAGTATATTGTCATTTATTTATTTATCATTGTAGCATCATTACAGACATTGCTATTTCGACATTACAAGAGATTCTTAAAAACTAATTAAGTACCTACATTCTATACATTAGAGCTATTTCATGTATTTCTACTATTATGTCTGACTGTGGTTAAACCTAAGTTATAGCTTGGCAAATAAAAAATGAAATGGCGTCCCCACTTTCGCAAGTTAGACATTATTTATGAGAATTTCGAATAGAAAACTTAAATTAGTTATTAAAGAATAATAAAAGTTACTTAAGTACATGCAAACAGTTCGAAATGTAGAAGATTTTGTGAAACAAGCAATGTCTTTGTCTTGTCCAATTAAGTCTACAATTTTAGTTCCACTTCCACCTGTAACCGCAATTTACTATTTTGCCAAGCTATACATGTAACTTACGTGTTTTGTAGCACCATGACAATGTTCCCCGCTGGCGTGAGAAACGCCACGTTCTCCACTGTGACTAAACTCCTTCGGGCGGACCTTATCCTCACTGAGCCTCTGGGGATGAATTTAGAGAAATGCCCCATTGCGTAGAACATGGGTTGCTTTATGAACTCATCCCGATCTCCGTACACAAGAATGGGTGCGTCCACGAAGTTGTCCGCCCAGTTGGGTCCCCCGTTAGGGTCTAGGCAGAGATTCCAGTCGATCCATCCGACCACGTAATTATTTAGGTCCTGCATAAAATAGACAAGCAAGCAGCAATTAAGTAATAACAAGATGTGTATTTTTATTATTATTTATTCATTTAATTCTAGACAGGGAGCGATTCCTGATACGTCTAAATCATATTTCCACTTTTAGAGTTCATGTTAGTAAGAGAGTTTAAGAGTGTACCTAGTCACATTTACACAACTTTACTACGTTACCTCTAAAATACTCTTAGTGTATTTCCGCGCTCGATCCCAAGATCCAATTTCAACCTTTTCCCTGTCCCAAGGCATCGGACCTGTTGAAATACAATATTTTATTATAATAATAATCTTGCCTATAAGTTCCAGCTTGCCTCCCTCTCACATCGATAAATTGGCGACTTTTTCAATGCGTTTAGTTCATCCCGTAACCTCAATTTCAAATACTTATTGCTACTACAGCCTATTTGCGTCCCATTGCTGGGCACAGCCCTCCTCTCATCACGAGAGGGTTTGGGCTATAGTCCCCATGCGGGACCAGTGCGGATTGGGGACTTCACACACATCTTTGAATTACTTCGCAGATGCGTGCAGGTTTCCTCACGATGTTTTCCTTCACCGAAAAGCTCAGTGATAAATTCAAATTGAAATTCGCACATAAGTAAACTTAGAGGTGCGAGCCGGAATCGAACCCCCGACCCTCTGCACGAGAGGCGGTAGGTCGAACCACTAGGCCACCACGGCTTCTTATAACTTATTCTTACTACAATATTAAACAGGTTTTACCAATTTTGACAAAACTGGCCTACCTTCACAAGCTTCTGTAGACAGGAGGATTTTTCCGGGATATCTGTTTTGTAGAGCGGAGAGAACGATCGGCGGGACGAAATTTCCATAATAATGTATCGCTATGCCGTCTATGTACTCAATAGATCTAGGGTCTTCCCTCTCCATCTAAAAGCATAGGTAAAAACCTCATTTAGATGCATTAAAAATGGTATTTAAAAAAAAATATCGACATTTAAGCATCTTACCCCGCGCAGCCAAATAGGTATGATGTAACGTTGGTCGTCGACTGCTAGTATCAGAGTTTGATTGAAACGAGAATTTCTTATTGTAGGACCCAGGTTGTTTGCCACCCACCGCGCCTGAATATCGAAAGATGGCAATAATTAACAGAAAAATAACATAAGGCCATTCAGACTTTCCAACTGAAAGTTGCACAAGGTTTAGAGAGCACAAGCCGTTAACTGCGACTTCGAGCTTCGTTCGTGTGAATTTAGATTTTACGTATGTATGTAAGCTGGCTTACCAGTTGCGCAGGCGTCCATCCCATCGAGTTGAAATCGACAAAGGGCACAATACCGTTGATGGGTTCATTTGTGGTAGTAATAGCCCAAATTTTCACTTCAGCTTTTTCATATTCTTCCATAAAACTGAAAACAAATCAATAAGTATTTGATTGTTTTCTCCTATCGCATTTTTTCATGATAAGTATATTTTGCACGGACGTGTTTTTAAAGATAAACAAACCGCATGTGGTAATCTGCGTAAGTTTGATAGTATTCGGTCCTAAGTTGTCCAAATCCGGTGATCCGCTCGTTCGTTTTCATCCAAACTGGTGGGGACCACGTGCTTGCTGTGACTTTGACCTCGTCAGTCGCAACCATTTGACTTCTTTTGATCATTGGCAACTGAAAAAAAAACATTACCTAATCGTTATCCTTTTAAATTTTACTTCCATCACTACTACCACTTTCCATGAGGTGGGCTTTATTCCTGATTCAAGGTCTTTGCAATTGATTTTATGTTATTTGTCTAGTAAAGTTCTATCTACCTTGAAGAAATAGTCCTCTGAGGTCAATGAAAAGTTAGATAACGCAGCATCGTGCCAAGGCTCCTCGTTGTAGGTGTAAGGGTGTGTGGAAAAATCAGCACCTCCGATTGGCACACGTATCATGTTGTACTCTAAGCCGTCTTTGCTGAAGTATGAACTGAAGAAGAAAATAAATATAATTGAGACTTCACTGAATATCCAGAAAGAATAGGAGATAATAGCTTTTGCGCGTAGTCGCTGCTACTTTCACTTACTCGATAAATTTGATCTGAGCAGCGTCAGACAGTTTTCTCCAATTGATAGCAGCGGCGTCGGTGACTGATCCTCCGAATCCTTCGATGAATTGATACCGAAAGCTGAGGTACAACCTGAACACGACTTGGCTTAAACTCTCCTCTAAAACACACAATTTGGAATATAATATGTGTTTTATAGAATATGTATTTGCGAAGTAATTCATGTGGAAACTTATTTACCCTCTGACTCATCATCGTCCGGAATTTCTGACCCTTCCTCACTTACATTTTCCTCACTTGAATTCGTCTCTATTTTACCGTAGCTTTTCGAAAATCGTAGTCCAGCCTGTAAATGTTTTTTCTAATTAAATCTTGTATTTGAAGACTTGAAGTACCTTACTTTTAGCCCGACTGGGTGAAATCAGCGAAACGTCTCCGTTTCACCTTGGGCAAAAATGGTTTTCGTATTTCCGTCCATCTGTTCGCCTTTAAATGTCGCATTCCTCAACCGGTTCTCGTGAAATACATAATTTCAAGAGAACCGGTTCCAACTAGGTTCAAAAAATATGTAAAATTCATTGTCGATTCAGTTTTTGGGAAATTTTCGAAATGGAGGAGCTGTGGGGTCCAAAACTGATTTAAGCTACGGAATAATACACTCGCGAGGTCTACAGCTCAGCTCTCAAGAGTCACTACTGACTACACCAGTTTTTAAAAACGAATGTATAAAAGACTTACATTGCTTGACGTATAGGCAACGAAAGTTCCTGATTCTGGAACTTCTCGCGTAATAGTATCACAGTAATTGGCATCGCATACGCAGACTATGGATCGACCAGGAATTCCGACATCTCGAGCTTGACAGGGCAGGTCCTCTGGAACAGAATAGATATATAGGTACATTTAGATAGTTATTATATCCAACTAGCTTCTGCCAGCAGCTTCGTCCACGTGAAATTCAATTATGGAGTTCCTGCGAGAACTATGCGTTTTTCCGGTGTAAAAAGTAGCCTATTGTCCTTCAGCAGGACTCGAATTATCTCTCAAATTTACAATTTGAGTTAAGTAGGTAATCAATTAATGGTAATATAGTATACCGGCTAGTCCTAATGCTATCACACTCGCGCTGAGTAGGACTGCTAATAGAACCAAGATCGGCCCTGCCATCTGTAAACAAAGAGTAAAGACACAATAATTATTTCATCATCATCATAATTGTCAACATTATTAATGTGAGTTTATTGTTGTTTATACTATCATAATAATTATAACATATTATTTAGGTGCGTTTGCGTAATGTTGTTGCTGTAAAAATATTTGATTGTGACTGTTTATTTCCTAAATAAGTACTTTGAACTAAAAAATAGAAAATATATGTGACGATATGTTTACTAATTTTACGATTTTAAACTCTACGTACCTTCGCAAATGCTACCGCCCCACTAATGTTATGTGCTTAAAAAGTTAAGTTATCTTGTTTTAATCGTTGCTATGATAAAAAGGTGTCAGATCAAGAATTAATCATGAAGTATTAAAATTAAAATCGATAAATTACTTCAGTGTTATCATTTATCATGTTAATTCGTTTTCATTCTAATTAGACTCCGACTAAGCTAGTGGCATGATCCGGTCGGTCCATTATTAAAAATAACAGATTAATCTACTCAGTAACCATTGGGGAATACGTACCCCTATATTTAGTTATTAATATTATAAATGCGAAAGTAACTCTGTCTGTCTGTCTGTCTGTTCCCGCAGGAACGCGATAACCGAATTCCACGCGGGCGAAGTCGCGGGCAGAAGCTAGTTTAGTTATAAATAAAAATATATATTAAAGCTCTATATATCTCACCCTTCCCTTCCCCCCTTATTTATCAACCTATGCGCGCGATGTGCGTTGATCAAGGCAAGACTCGATAGCGTTCATGTAAATAATGTAAGAGAATCATCGCGTAATAGAGAAAGTTAGAATAAATAGTCCAGTTCCCCACGATACTTACCATAAATTTTGTGTAAAATCGAAAGATCTCTACGGTAAAAATGTGTAGGTTTGTAGGTACTTAATTGGCTTAGGCCTGCATCACTGCTGAGGATGACCTGGCAATCCCCACTTCACTCTCACTAGGACACGAACATGCCTCTACTCTCTCTCATGACGTTAAATGTTGTTACGGCGATTCGACCTGCATTTTGCTTCTTTACATAGATATCAATTACATTTTTAAATTTAATAGATTTGCATTCAGTACTCGTATAAGTAGTTCGACAAGTTCAGAAAAGGAGGTCAATACAAATAGCATCTTTTCATCATCATTACCAGTCCACTGCTGGGCATGGCTTCTTTTCCATTCCTTGCCAAGTCGCTAGTAAGATAGGTCTTCAGATTTAGCTTCCAGTTTCTGCCCCCAACCTTGCTTAAGTCTTTGCGTAAGTCATCGCTCCATCCAGTCAATTCCAGTCACAAGGCGTCCTATACAACATACCTATCTTAAGTTCTCCAATTACCGGCGGGGCAGTCAGTACGATAAAGTCTATACTGTACGTAGTAGTGTAAGAAGAGTTGATACTTTTATCTTTTCTAACTTTTCTAAGTGAATATGTCGAACCTTGTGACCTTAAATCTCAAATTATTGCATAGGCCGCCAAGTAGGGCATTGCCGGATGAGTCAGTTAGGTATCAGTATATTAGTTCTATTATACGAATCCGGCAATCGCCGTTGCGGCCGAGATATAAATGCTTTACTCAATCTGTGAGGAAATACATAATAATAATATCATCATCATTATCATCATCATCACCATGATCATCATCATCGTCATCATCATAATCAGAGGAAGGAGAAATATTTAAAGTCAATGCTTTATGAAGACAATATAATTAAATTTTCATACAAATCTTTAACGTAATATTATCTTTAAAATACTGTACACAATGTCGGCTGGATTTGTAGAAAATCATTTACTACTAAGTATAGATAGAAGAAAACATAATTTACTCCAGAAAAAACTATTGCGAAAGTATAACGACGAGCAAATGATTATCTCCAATGCTGCCGACTAATTCTTTTAATTATAATTTTATTTGATATGGCAGATTGTCGATATGAAAGACTTATAAAAGCCAAGATCGCTTAGAACACTAGCGGAAAAAATGCACTAAAGGTAGGCATACCTATATACATAATGATTTTAATTATTGCCATCAATTTTACAACAAAGAAAAACACGTTAACTAATAAGTAAAGATTTTTTAGTTTAGGCAGCAGTTAATCTCATTTGAGTAAAACATAAAATAAGATGAAAAATCACAACAAATTAGATCTCTTTTTCTCACACGCCAATCATGGAAAGACGAACCTACAAGCTCCCCTCGAAGCGAAACTTAGTTTTATTGCAACCAAAATCAAGTTCAATCTTTTTTTAAGTACCGTGAACGATATTTGTCTTACAATCTGAAACGACCATCGCCATATAAAAAAAAACTTAAAACTATTCACTTTACAATTTACCTAATATAACTATATCAAATAAATACAAAAATCTCTTATTGTTATTATCTAAGATAATATTTGCCTACCACATGTCTTTAAACTAAAACTATTTAATGCACGTAAATCTTAACACAGTGTAAACTTAAATGTGCGCACGCGATTGCGCTGACGGGAGGACCCTTAAAATATTTGACTAAAAGAGAGATCAAATCATTGCCACGTAAATACTTATTGTATAATCGGCAGGTTTTTTCGAGTAACGTGTCAACACTTATTTTGTACTTTGAAAGTTGAAAGCGAGATGCCCAGGTCGGTGCGACAAGATTTACAGGAATATTCGTAAATAAGTAGATACTTGGAGAGGATAATTAGATCTCATTGAAAAGATTAGTTTTGCTTTCAACCTAGCTGCCAAGAAAAAAACGTGCCCTGGTAGATAAACGTGAGGGCGAAATAATAATAAAAAGTTCACGAATAGCACTAAAATGAAGGACAGAGACTCCTCGGGGTTTTCTCATAAATATTATACAATTTTTATGACGCGTCATTAAACTAATTAAATTGAACACTGCTTATTGTGTATGTTTTGATACATATTTACAATATTATGTCATTAAAAATGTGTCAAATTAAACAAGAAATGACATAAAGGCAAATTAGAGACCAGAAAATTAAACAAAGGGAAGAAATCTCTTAATAAGTTTATACTTAAGAAACTAAATAACAGAAAGTTGCACCGAGTAGAAAAAAATAAGTTTATATATTTTTGATGAAGACCTTAATCACCACATTTAGTTCGATGTTACAAAAAAGCAAATTTAACAAAGTCAATGAGAAATGATGTTTACAGTTCTTAGGGCCGTTTTTTGATTAAATTTCTAGTCACTTCTTAATAATTACATATTTATGAAACCTATGAATGATTCATGGTACCCTACACTAAATTTTAATCTTTTCACTGTTGTATTAGAAGAAATCCATAGATGTTGCAAATGTATTTTATGCAGTGAAAAGACTAAACACGCTCAAGTAATTTATGTTAATGTAACATAATTATAGAGGCACTGTGTGTATTCAAATCTATATCTTCTTAACTGATATTATTTTACACGCCGTCTACTGAACGATATATCGTATTTGATTTAAGAATTATTTAAAATAGTAATATTACTCTTGTTAAATATATATATATATATCGAACATATGGGAAAAAATAGTTTTCTAATTTTAGAATGAGTTTTAATTGATAAGAAAACTGTTATTGTGATATCTGTACAGCGACGTTCTTCTAAATATCAATTTACATTTTAAATGAAACATAAGCTATTGTCTCATTTTAAGACAACCCATAGGGAGTATTTACACCATGTCTGTTCCAAAATAAAATCAATTAAGATGATTCTAAAACTCAAAGCGTCGTATCGAATGCTAAGGTTATTCACAATTCTTAAAGCGTGATAATGATCATATCTTATGTATTGTTTAAAATTTGCAAAACAATAACTACATATCGACGTAATGCATCGTAGTGTAGTGACAATGTAGAAAAACAATAATCTATCGAACCGTTAATATAGAGATATTAAAAATTGAGCTATACAATAAACGTTTAGTTACAAAAATACTTGTAGCGTTATTTTCAGATCACAATTTACAATGTTGCGATCGCAACACTAAATAACAGATATCTTTTTGTCTAAATCTGTCGATTAAATAAGGTTTGCCTGATAGAAATAAGAAATCAAGGAGTACTGTAGTAGGTATTTAGGAGGCCATTCGTGTGGTCCATTTAGTTTGGGCCGAGGGTGGTGCGCCGAAGGAATGATGGCTGAGGACAGGCGGAGGCGGGAAGGAGTGGGGTTACGCAGTCAGTTCAGTCTTTCACGAGCCTGTAGATGTGGTGCTGGGCGCCGTGCTCACTGTTCGACACTTCAAACACAAACGCGGCACATAACAAAGTCTCTTGAGTATCTCTGTTTGACACCACCTGTGGAATAGGAAATTATTATATGTACTTAAATTGGTATTTACTACCACTACTACTACAGCGTATTTGCGTCCCACTGCTGGGCACAGGCCTCCTCTCATCACAAGATGGTTTGGTCTGTAGTCCCCACGCGGGCTCAGTGCGGATTGGGGACTTCACACACATCTTTGAATTACTTCGCAGATGCGTGCAGGTTTCCTCGCGATGTTTTCCTTACCGAAAAGCTCAATGGTAAATTAATTTAATTTCGCACATTAGTAAACTTAGAGGTGCGAGCCGGAATCGAACCCCCGACCCTTTTCATGAGAGGCGGTTGGTCGAACCACTAGGCCACCACGGCTTTTTGTTATTTAATTAGACTTACGAGGAATACAATCAGAATAACGGAAGGCCATGAAAATTGTATACGAAAAATTAAAACACACAAAATAAAACAATATTCATATAATAACCTTACTAAAATCTCTCTTATCTTATTTTCTTTTTCTTTATTATTTGTATTGTGTCTTCTGTATTTTAAAACTCTGGTACGTTGTAGTGTGTATTTTTATGTCAAAATAAATGTTCTGAGTTCTGAGTTCTAAAACCTTGCTAACTAAAGTATAAAGTAAGTTCAAAATGAGCCCCGTGTGTTTTAATTTTTCGTTTACAATTTTCATGGCCTTCCGTTATTCTGATTGTATTTGTTATTTAGAGAAAAATGAACCTTATCAGTAACCCTTTCAATCTGCATCATAAAATACAGCACATTATTTTTTGTCACATTTGACCGGTTCGAGTCCCGACTGAGGCAAGCGATTTTTCATAAATCCTTAAATGCAGTATTTATTGTTTTTAAAAACAAAGGAAAGTCTCCCTTACACAAAATGTGCTATTTACAATAATTAAGGTAGTTGCCATCCATGTGGCATTCGATCTTTCCACCCTGTATATTATATTACGTTTATTTTAAATCTATTCTAAAAGCAAGCTTAGTCTAGATCTTGGTGTTGTTTACACATATTATTATTGATTTTGACCAACCCGGTGAAAACGTACTATAAATAAAAGTTTGCCAATGGCTTTGCGGAGTTAAATGTAATAAATAAGCTAATAAATACGTATAATTCAATTATATTATCCATTGTCGTCATTCGCCTTTATGTAACGTAGAGACATGTAGTTGATAGATAGACCGCATTTTTCGAGAAACATGAACATTTTTGCGAAACGAAGCGTGAGAGGTAGGTTTCAGAGTCGTAATCGTAATAATAGACCGGAAGATGCTGACATAGAATTCCGAACCATTTGTACCAGGCTGGCGAGTCTACAGGGGTATAATTACGTCATGACGAAAAGGAAAATCATGGTCATAGCGCCAGTACCGGGGGCCCAATCGCGTGAGCGTTAATCGAACGTGTCGCATAAATTACTAAAAGTCGAACGATTTGTACCACAAAAAATATTGTATTTTCCGATAGTCGATGAAAAACGAAGGCGATCGCGTAATGCCATACTTCTTCGGCGCGGCCTACACCCCGCCATACCGACGAAAACATGTTAATTAAAAACCAAAAATTGAACCATTTGTACCAGGCTCATTTTTGCACGGATAATCATCGTCGAGTAGCCATTCACGAAAATCACTATGCCATACTTTTCCGACGGGGCCAAATGGCCGCCATACCGCTCCAAAGGAGCGGAGGTTGTCCTTAAAAAAAAATTGTGTTGTAATTCCGATATCCTCACCTGTAATATCGTGAAGTTCTCTAGCACGCTGTTCATCATGTACTTCTCAGGTAGGTGCTTGAGCTTGTGTATGAAGTTGACCATGTACTCGCACATTGGCGAGCGGTGGATGCGGTACACGAACCTGCCGCCCTCGAACCGCGCGTACTCCGTCTCCACCTTCTCCACAACTTGCTTGCCAAACGAGCACACTTTCGTGCTACATGTTATCGTCATGTTTTCGTTACTCTCGTACCTGCAAATCATTTTTTTTGTTTTCCTTAAAGCCGATCGCTGGATAGAATAGAGCGTCTCTTAAAACTTTTCTCCAAAATCCCAATTGCCGAAGATGAGCGAAAAGCTATCGACTATTTACGCGCTCAAGAAACAAACAAAAATAATCAAGATAGCAATTTTTTTTAAATCAAATTTGGTGATAGTATTTACGGTCGTCTTTGTGATTCATGCAGAAGGGATATCTTGTCCAATTCACCGAGATATTTATTATGTAATTCCAATAAGATATCTACTTTGTTTTCACTAATAGATTCAGATTTTTTTGGTGTGTAAGCAATTGGATGCTATACCACCAGTCTAAAGCAGGGGCGGGTCGCAGATTTCATTCAATGCAGTGCAGATAATATTAGTAGGTATATAAAGAATAACTTACACGCTAGTAACTCCATAAAACGCCCCAGGATCGTCCAAACTATTAGAGTTCAGGTCCGCCCAGAATTTTACCAGGAAGAACGCATTCCTGGGACCCTTCTCGTAAAGCTCCTTTAGACCACCTTTCTTCTCGGGGAACTTGTCATTTATTTGTGCCACCTCTACTGACTGAAACGGAAATTAAATTGAATTCGTAAGATGCTTGAGTGACTGCCTGACCTGAATATGTTTAAACTTTTCTCGGCCACAATCAGCCAGACAGCCAGAGCTTCTACGTAAAATAGAGCCGCTGTGTCAAAATTTTCTCTTCGAAATGACCAGTTTTAAAAAGTAGGCGTTCGATATTCACTATTAATGAATTCTTTATTTCTCTTGCAATAATTTCGTAAAAAATAAGGTATATAAGGTAAGGTGCTGTATGACATGCCTTTTTGTGTAATTACATTATGTCTACTGTTCCTTGATTGTGTGGTGTTCAATAAAGTATATTGTATTGCATTGTATTGTATATTTTCGCTAGTCATACATAAAGTAAGTAATCATAATTTTGACTATTTTACATTTATCTTTCTAACTCACCTCTAATAATGGGTCAGCGTATGACACTGTACCGCCTATGTGAACAAACAAATGTTGTGACGGTGTTGTACTCGGAGGATACTGGAATAAAAGAAAAAGATAAATTAACCAGGGACAGTTAAATATTGGTTTAAAGCAATGATAATAAAACTACAATACTTTCTCGCTTTTGCTTTCAATGGGTACAAAGAGGAATATAAATAGAAGCATCCTTCATCCTATGTCCCCATGTTTCCCTCTGTGACGGGATTGTGCCCAACAATGAACAGCGGTCATCAAAATGGCTTTCACATTCAACTATAGATTGAGTCGACTTAGGCTGACAGATATCCAACTAAATTATATAGTAATTATATGTATACAATTATTTATTCTTTCTTTTTTTTATTGAAAACTAATAAATCTTAAAGAGGTAAAAACTTAAGACTAAAGCATTTTCCCGCATAACTGCTTGTGTGTGTTAATAAAGTAGTTTCAATATGTAATACAATTTAATTAATCATTTAGTTTCATAACTAAGACTAAAAATTATAAAATCAGCTCTATTAATTCGATAAGAATAAAGAGGTAGAATTAAGGAATCGACAACATTTCCATATTGATCATTATATCGAACGCTGTCATAGATGGTTCTGAAAAGTAACCGAATTGAATATCGTAACGGAATAAAAGGTTTCCCATATGTTATTATTGAAGACACAGTATTAAATATCCACGCATTTGGTCAGGAAATTTTCCACTGTATAATATTTAAAAGGGGAAAATGGCACAATTTATTGGAACCAAATAATTTTCATGCTTTTCTTTTATTCCTTCCTGTATCAGTGTATTTACTAATTGGGATGAGTCGATCTTGCAATCCTTTGATATAAAATTTAAATATCGCTTTGCATTACTATGTGTTAAACTTTCGCGATACAAACTCATTTTGGAATCATTTCACCCGCGTGACAAGAAAAATATGATGCGTATATTCACTAGAAAACTAACTTCTTGTCACCATGGCTATTGCTTCGCAGCCGGAACGTCGAGGTAATAAAAATTGTATTTACGCGATTGAGGCTGCGTTTCCACCAGAAATGAGCGAGGAATCGTTGCGAGGGATGTTTTTCATCTACCAATAATTGTATCGCGTAAATACTACACTACTTCATTGAAATGAAGTGTTTCTATTGGTTGATGAAAAACACATCCCTCGCAACGCATCCTCGCTCATCTGTGGTGGAAACGCGGCCTAAGTCCCACATAAGTGATTCTAATATATCGCTCTGCTTCTTTTAGACACGGTCCAAGGTCGTGGTTGTTGCCCCGTTTTACTATTACCACTTTCAGAGCCAACGTCTCCGGTTTTCATATACAATGAGCCACTGAACCATATCTCAGTGAATTCGTTAATGCTTTTGTGGCCCATGCACCCGCTCTAAAAGCTTTCAACTAACGCGCTTGCTTGCTGGCTTCTCAGCTTCTCCTTTTGCTAGATATCTCTACAGATAGGTTCAAACTTCAAAAACCAACCGTGTCTGGATCACGCGGGTGTTCGACGAAGGCCGAGAACTCGACGAGGCGTAGCTTGTGCGTGGCGATGGCGCGGCCCTCCCAGGGCGGCGGCGGCGCCACGTCCGTGCCGCCCGGGACGCCGACGCCGCCGACGCCGGGCACGCCCTTGTACCCAGCACCTGGGAACGGCTTCACACTGAAACAGGTGACAGTCAATTGTAGATGGAACGCTTGTCAAATTATTGATCGCTTTATTTATTTTTTATTGCTTTGCTGAAAGGTTTGCAATGAGTTTAATGTAACTTGGAAACTTACTCTTGCGATGGCCCAGCTTGTAAACCTGGCTGCCAAAATTGCTGAAAAAATAAAAATAAATAAGTACAATTATTATTTTATTGAAAAATGACTTATATGTTGTTTTTACTAAAAGCTCCAATCATTTTAATCCTCGATAAAGCAACAATTTCATAACATAAATGAAATTTTAATTTAATGAATTAATATTTTTAATTAACAATATTGATCGAATGGCTGATGAATGAAGAGCTGATTTTTCTATCGCCAGATAAAAATCATTTTTCAAATAGTCCATACAAAATTTTAATTTATTCCGGAACAACTTCATGTTTTGTATGACATTTATTAAACATTTTTGAAATTAATATTTGAACATAACAAAATGGAATTAAATAATTAGCCGATATAACATGACACAAGTTTCAGTTAGGTTAGTGTCTGATATTGATTATTACAACGAAAAATACACACTGATAAGCTGCCACTGCAATGACGAACTCCATGTTTAAGAATGTTAGTAAATAGCTTTGATTATCAATTAACTACAATTATTACCGATAATTACAACCTTACAGCACTCTTTTTTGATATAAAACATTAAAACGGTAGAAAGCATATTGTTATTGCCGATTTGTATTTTTTTATTTAGTCTCGGCATTATCATGCTCAGAAGCTTAATTGTCAAAATATTCATATATTTTTCAATTAACACAACAGGCATGCCTTTTGCAAGCCGAGTACCGTATGATGGTACGCTGGATGTGGCAAACCAGCCACGATCTGTGCGCTAGAGAGTGTGCTCATCGACTGCATGGCCTTTTCCTTCATCATCCCTCCGTCCTAAACGTCGTATTGTCTTAATAAATTTGTACAAGTAGTTGACAATAGTTATGAATTAATTGAAAAAAAAACGTGAATAAAAACTTACCACTTTAAGTTTCGCTTGTATTTCACGAAGTTTTCGTCTAGCTAGCACCTGTATATGTGACGACACTTGTTTTCTTGTGCGTGTCTTTCCCGTTCTTAATTTGATATACCTCGCTATCAGCTCATTTCGTCCTGAAAAAGAAGTGTTCAATGTTAGTTAACTACAAATTTAATAACCGTACACAATGCTTTGAATCCACATTTATAATTGAAATGTTTGAACTGTCAATTAAATGTTTTGCGTATTTTCGATTTATGTAATTAAAGCGTAACGCCAATTGACATAACCCGTGAAATATCTCGCATAACTGAACAGTTAAAACGCGTATTGTACAATGCAATGCCGGCACAGCCTCGCTGTCGATTCCGTTATGAAACAATTTTCAAAATATTTTGAATAGCTATTTTCAATCACTGAAACTGCAGCCGAGCAGGAATGCGGGGCGGATTAACTAAGGCTTGCTATTTAGTTTATTTTAATTGTTTGCTTGTTATGTTTTATTGATATTTAACAGATTTACTTAATAGGTAGGTACCGTAGGTAGTTCAAGTTATAGAATAATATTAATACTTAAGTATCTATGAACTACGAAATTTCCAGTCAGACATTATTTTATGCTGACATCCGTTTATTTATGTACAGAAAATAATAGGCGAAAATGGAACACGAAGTGTAGTATGTAAACAACATTGAAATTTCTTTATTTCAATCTGATCTGTGACCCCGTGTCACAGTTTTAATTTGGATAATAGTGTATTAATTCGTGGACAGTGTAGAGTAGAGGCAGACTCGACCGGGCCAAAGTAAATTGAAATCTCATTGAATTCGGGGAATGCGATGGCGACGAGAGGCGGCTGGTGCGAATTTAATTAACCCCTTGCGTGCTCGTTGAGCCGAATGGAACATGTGAATACATGTGCTGCTATATTCGTCTACAGATTGTTTTTCATAAATATAATTGGTCGGTTATGATTTTTAATCGTGGGATGGGTCTGATTTGTCGCCTTTACTAACTTTATGAAAACATATATTTGATTATAAGTACTTCAAATCGGTAAAGACCTCAACTACATATATGCTTAAGTAAATTCTAAATGGCAATGGTGGCTTTACTGGTTTGTAAATTTTGTAATACAGAGCCTAGAAATTTTATACTAAATCAATGCAAATGATTTAAATCTGTGAACTAATTTATAGAATTTAGACTAAGTTTTAGAATGTCTCTAAAAGCAAACATTCTTAAAATGTCTCCAAAATTATGGGACCATAATAAAATTTTCATGGCGGGTGTAAAGCTAAAATTAGTGTGCGTGGCTACTGCTAACAAATTGCTATTAACACGAATTAGTAAGGGGAATAAACACGCTGTATGTTATTCGTCGTAAGTGTAACTTCCACTTAGTGAAATCCCTGCCCGCGAATCGAGCATTAAGAGTGCTTTCACCCGAAACGCCGTGTGCATCCCTCTATAAATACTCCGGTGCAGAGAAGGATCAACTCGAAACGTTTCTATTCCACAGTGAATAGAAAAAACAAGAGATCATTATTTATTACTTCGTTAGTTGGCTAATTTGGTCCATTGCCAGCGCGACGCGGCTACGCTCTCGCGCACTTCGCGCGGATGAAATCGTGCGTGCGTGCTCTACCCATGAATATTAAGTGTATGATCTTTGTGAAAATTGTTCTTCTTAATGCTACTTAATTAATTTGTCTACTTCATTGATAAAACATTTTTTTGTCAATGTTCAAACATATTTTTCCCCTATCGAATAAGTAACGCAATTTCTGTATTCCAATCCCAAGAGATGGTGAAAATGCATCAGAAACACATTAACACCGTGTTTTATTACCACGTGATTGTTTTCAAGATAAATTATTCAATAAAAAAGTTAGAATAAAAGAAACATTACACGTTTTCGGTGAAACGAGACCCGACGTAAAATTTCACGCTGACCCAAACAGAAGCTATTCAAGACGAATCCTCGCGGGAAGGGTTGAGTTGCGATGGGTCTAAGGAGGATTTCTCAGGAGACAATCGGGAGTTATGCCCAAAGGCGGGCGGGGCGCTAAACAACGGGCGCGGGCGGCCCGCCCCTTCTTTATATTTTCTTACTGCGTTCACCGCCTAGCGGCGCGGCCGGGCCCCTTACACGCTCGCTCGCTCACTAATTGCGCATTCTTCGCATAGTTTAGCCCTCCCGGCTAACCCCTCGCCCTCCGCCCCCCGGACCACGTGAAACCGTGCGCCGACGAAACTTTCATACTCCGAGGATATTGAGCGGTTTTGAATGTCTTAACTCACGAAAGTACAGGCAATGGTGCAAGAGTACAGCTTTGTAGGCAAACTGTTCCAAACTTCACAACGCATCGTGCGAGTTTTAGTTGAGTAACTACCAAACATGCACTTGAGATAAGGCCTACTTTATCTCGTAATGTTGCTTGCTGCTAACAATTAAAACGATGTACCCATGGGCGAATGTAAGACACTCGTAAACTATATAGTTTTTTCAATCTATATACAGGACCTATTTAGATTGGGCAACTCACATTATTTTGTACCAGCCGTTCGCCCGCGACTTCGTCCCGCGTAGACTTAGAATTTGCGTACCCGATGATACTATACTTATAGGTGGTTATAGTTATAGAAGTATTGAAAAACCTGGTTTGACTCTCCATACCAAATTTTATCCAAAACGGTCCAGTCGTTGCAACGTGAAGGAAGGACAAACAAACACACTTTCACATTTATAATATTAGTATGGATAATACTTATAGTCAAGGCGGATGTATTTTTTAATGTAGGTACCTACTAATAAATAATAGAAAAAAAAGATCATTTTCACTTATCGCAGCGGGTCGGGGATAAGATTTGTTCGCCGAAGATGAGAGTAAGGGCAAGTAAGGGCGAGGGTGTGCAAAACAAGCCCGGACAAGGGTGACGCACTTTTAGAGCGCTAGATGAAGCTCGGGCGGACACGTCCACGAGTAATGTGGTCATATATTGTCCGGGCGACGCGTGTCCGCAATTATTATACAACACGCCCTTTCAAATTAAGGACGCGTCCAAATTGCACTTATTTTAATTCGCTGAATAATGTACGTAAATACTTAGTTACGGTGCTAGTATTGTTTTCCGTGTAGTTCGGAGCAAATTTTTCATAAATGGACTATTCATTATTTTCAAGTTTTTATTATTTTTTATCTTTGATAGTTACATGTGTTTATATGTGGTTACATTTGACTGACTACAAGAACTAAGGATAGCAGAAAATGCTCATAGTTTCGCTTTATTCTCGAGTTTCTAAATAAACACTGCATTTCATTCCGTCTATTAAATCACTTAAGGTGGACACATCGTCTCTGTGGCAAATTTGTTTAGCAATTCCATTTGGCCCCGCGACGGCACCGAGCGGGCAGTCCTTTAATTAAAACCAGGACGTAATGTTGGCGCGAACTTAATGTGCGTCCGGCGGCGTAATGGCAGTGGCTGCCTTTAATTGTTCTATGTCCATTGCGTTCCATAAAGTCCGTGAAATCATACACTCAAAGAAATGATAAACCAACAAAAATGAAATTAAGAGTTTCACTCCCATCTGCACTAAGTACTCTTATTTATTAAAGTCCGTGATTAACTGAAATCTTGTATATTCAAAGTAGGCTATCTTTAACATTTAATTAACCGGAGGCAGAAAGGTTTTAAGTGGTGATAGTCACGTCTTGTTAACGAGCATCCTAAGTTAACTCTGTAGCGTGAAAAAATGCGCCCTTAGACTTTGCAAACCTGAAGAGCTGAGCGGCTCGTCCAGTTTGAGATTTTTTTTTTATGTTATGTCCATTTATTTTTATAAGCACTAAAAGTGAAGTAATTTAAATGATAAAACATTCATAATTTAATTTGAGATACCGTTTTGCTTACGAAACTTAACAAAACTAATAAGTGATTTCCTGAAAGCAAAGTAGGGACTACATTTAGCTTCTTCGAAATGTCGAGTTGGTCCAATCAAGAGATAATAATTGTCGGTGCACGTATTTCCGCGGAATCTTATTGCGCAAACCGCTTTGTCGGCTGACATCAATACCTTGGCTTTTGTCTCGTGCCATATCCATTGTTCATTTTGGGCGGAATGGCCTTGATATGGCTTTTATAATTCTGCAATATTGGCATTATGAATTATTCAAAACAATTCGACACTTTTAACGACTGATGCATTTTGACCGTAGAAAACTGTGAGTACCTATTGCATTAGTGTTATGTACAAACTTTTATCAATATTGTTAAGTCTTGTATTTGGTAAAATAAATATGTAACAATATTCTTAGAACACCACTAAACTCACCGTACATCTTGCCCTCATCCGACAGGATAATCTTGCGTCGTCCACATGGAGGATATATAGCAAGTGCCTCTTGAAAACTTTGTTCGATGTCGGGACTCCATACTCCCTCCGCATCGGCTGCCGATAAGTCCTGTACAAGAGAGTTCATTGGAATCAAATAATACGCATTTACAATATAATTAGTTCATCGCTCGTAAGAAGCTAAATGATTTATCGCAATTTTGCAACGTCCTAATCGCGTAATTTATATCGCAAATATTTGAAAGAATACAAAAAGCAGACATATTAACATCTGTCCGTCGGTTTTGCTTACAGATTCAACTCGCAAGGCAATGAGTGCGTCACTGTAATTAATGGCTTGCTTCTATTCTCAAAAGAAAATAAAAATAACATGCTGCCTTCGACGCAGCCCAACCAACGAAAACATCGTGAATCATGGTTCCTTGAAACCACTCGAATCGTTGCTGTTTCTGGTCTGTTCACTATAGCGAGTTAATATTTGCCTATCGTTTCTTATGATTCTTCATTATTCTTGTGGTCGCTTACGCAATTTTTTGTCATTGCCGTTCGCAATTAGTTAATGGTTGTAATTTTTCGAAGAATTTGTTTAGAAGACAAATATTTAAGACTCAGTGATTTTCGTATCAGCACGGATTCCCATACCAACAAAGTTATTTTTCTTTTTTGAGCTGTTTCTCTTTTAGATCATTTTCGATTTTTTCGACCGACATGCTGCATGTAATGCAATAGTCGCTTAATTGTAGATTCTAGCTAACCTGTGATTTAGCTTAGAAGCTTAGAATTTTCTTTTAAAGTATCTAATTTCCAGAAAAGCCGAGAACAGGGTGGACATATTTTATGAACGTACTTCGATGATCTGATGATGTCTTATCCTTAAATTATATATATGTTGGGTGTATGTAGCTTATTTTTGTCGTTGTTACGAAATTATTCGTTTATTTCTCTGATCTGTTTAGTGACTCCTTAATGTTTGGATTATGTCCTTCCGAAATGTCATCAAAATGATTAATTGTATTTGTTGATAAGTTTTGTCTTAATAACCTTTTCATCGTCGCTCGCGTCGCCAACGTCGAGGTGCTTGGCGTCGGCGCCGCCCGATCCGTTGGTGTCGGGCGCGCCGGCCGCCGTGCTCCACGGAGACGCAATGGTGCCGGCCGCGAGCGCGCCGCTCGCTGAAACAACAACAATCAGTCGTTATCATTATTAAGAACAAATAGTTTCCGGAATCGGGTATTAATGATAAAAACCTATAATTCTGCAGCGCGTAGCGAATTCATTCTACGAAATATTGAGACCGAGCGTCTGTATTTTATTTTAGTATGGATCCATTGATGGAATATTATCATCAGACAGATCAGACCGTCATCGACATGAACCGCCCTAAGGCCATATCATTCATTATTTATAGTAACTATATAAAAATACAAAAATCAAGGTAATGTCATGTTTAAAGGACAGTCATCTATGATGCTATGTAGAAAAATAAATATAGAAATAAATATAAAATAAATATAGAAGGTACATGGGTATGTTGATAGGAAATTTTAGTAGTTTTCCTAGTAAGTTTGAATACCTAATCATATTAAAATATTGAATGGCCGTTTTATTATGACTCCACTTCTCGAGAGCTTCGCACGTCACGCGGTTTGTTTGTTTACTGCTTCGGATGCTAACACTGTAAACTTCCATTTTGTGCCTATTGTGGCTACTCTGGTTTAGTAAAGTACGTCAATTGACATCAGTTTTATTTAATAATGTACTTTCCTGTTCTTGAAATTGCGAACAAATATTTTTATTAATATATCCCATAGCTGATTAGTAATTATCCGCTAGAATTCTCAGGCCATTATCCATTCTTAAATTCAAAAAATATTTATCACAATAAAAGATGTGAAAGTTAAGCCGAAGCGTTCCAAACTCCGAAATATCTCAATACCGAAGAAGCTTTGTTCCCTCAAGATCCAAGAGGCGAGGTCGTAAGCATTCCGAAAATTTTCATATTTACTGCTAGAAATATGCAGGTACGAGGTATTCATAAATATAATATAAAAATATCAAAATGGAGAATTTCTTTATGAAGAACGAAGTCGAGAGATAGCAAAATATGCGCCCGCCCGCCCTCGAGCCCGCGTCGCGTTAACGTGGAAAACCAGAGCGACGCGACGCTAACGTGCCTATCGGAAGAGTTGTTTCTACTTAGATTTTGGTTTGGGTCAATGACCTACGTATCGTAGACTGACCGTTTTTATGGTAACGTAAGTGATCAACTTTTCACCACCTTGTACACATTTCAACAATGAAATAATTCTATAAGTACATTTTGAGCCATTTTTTGGAAAGATCGACCACTATTTTTCCAAAAAATGCCTCCAACTTCAAATGTATTTTGCAAGTTCACTCATTTTGCTGAAGACGGACGAGACGATTAATAAAACGGTGAGAAACCATATTTTGATTTTACGGTTCCGTACCTCAAAAAGAAATAAACGGAACCCTTATAGGATTTCTCGCGTGTCTGTTTGTCTGTCTGTGCATCACAGTCACAGCTTATTTCGTCCGAAACTACGGGACAGATTGAGTTGCAATTTGGTACACATAATATGTAAGTAAATGACAAGTTATAGAGATGTTATATTTTTTCTGTGGAGATGACAGTTCTGAAAGTCCATATCCATACTAATATTATAAATTGTGAAAGTGTGTTTGTTTATTTGTTTGTCCTTTACGTCGCAACGAGTGGACCGATTTGGATGAAATTTGGTATGGAGATAGCTTGAGACCCGGGCAATAACATAGAATACTTTTTATCCCGATATTTCCACGGGAACTGATTTTCCACGGGTCAAACCAATTTTTCAATACTGCGATAACTATAACTGTCTATATGTATGTATAGTATCATCGGGTACGCAAATTCTAAGTACGCGGGACGAAGTTCGTGGGCATCGGCTAGTAGTTATGATAAAATGTACTTACTAACTACCAATGAAAACAAACAACCGACTGACTAATTCAACTCCGCATTAAAGCAATCTCTCTGACGCGGTTGTCTAACAAAGAGCGCATCGTGAACGTGCAATAATTAAAATGATAAAGCATCGCTCGCCCCCACTCGCATTGTATTGTATCTACTATGACAAGTGTCCGCAATAACTGGGACCCTCGCTCGTATCAACGCGCTGGGGTCGCGTTTATGATTATCCTATTCTGCATGCGCTCTGTCGGTAACAGAGCAAGATTGTGTGGATTTTGTGAATTAAAGTTCAAGTACTGTGGAAGAGGTTTTGTAAAGTGTAAAGATGTACACGAAAAACTACAGAGTTCCTAACCAACTAAATAAAATAATGAATATTCGGTTACCCATATCCATATTAATATTATAAATGCGAAAGTAACTCTGTCTGTGTGTCTGTCTGTCTGTCTGTTACCTCTTCACGCTTCAACCGCTGGACCGATTGAGATGAAATCTGGCATGGAGATAGTTGGGGTCCGGGGAAAGGACATAGGCTACTTTTCATCCCGGAAAAACGCATAGTTCCCGCGGGAACGCGATAACCGAATTCCACGCGGGCGAAGTCGCGGGCAGAAGCTAGTAATATTATAAATGCGAAAGTATCTCTGTCTGTCTGTCTGTCTGTCTGTCTGTTACCTCTTCACGCTTCAACCGCTGGACCGATTGAGATGAAGATAGCTGGGGTCCCGGAAAAGGACATAGGCTACTTTGTATCCCGGAAAAGATCGTAGTTTCCGCGGGAGCGCTATAACCGAATTCCACGCGGGCGAAGTCGCGGGCAGAAGCTAGTAGGTTATAAGATACGAATTGAGAGCATTAGTTAATGAAATTCATAATCCCATTTATATAATCTATGTCGGGTAATCAATAAAACACTTAAGTGTGCAGTATTACAAATACAAAAGTAGCGTAGGCTCTCTTACAGTTACGTGTTTGAGTGGGCGGTACAATCAGCGGTTGTATTTATAAATAAACCATTCTATGTTACAAGACACTCCGCGCCGTTATGATTCCACTATACTATTACTAACTATACTCCACCCTTATTCTGCTGTGTATTGTTTTTATTGAAATTTACCATTTTTAGGGTTCCGTACCCCAAACGAAATAAAAATTAGAAGTTAATAAAAATACCTAAACACCGTTTTCAATATTCGACAGGCTACATCGAAAATCTGTCACACAATAAGCTAGCAGGAGATTTTTTTACATCTGTAAAGAAATAGCTACGTGGGTATAGAGTTCAATATTTATCTGCAGCACTACTACTACTACAGCCTTTTTGCGTCCCAGTGCTGGGCGCAGGCCTCCTCTCATCACGAGAGGGTTTGGGCTATAATCCCCACGCGGGCCCAGTGCGGATTATATTGGCCTGTAGTGTCCCACAGTCCCACTGGTTGGGCAAAGGCCTCCTTCTATTTTTAAATTATTACCATGAGAAAAATTACGAATTGATCAGCCATATCTGCCATAGGCATAAAGGTTTTAGAACTTATAGGTACTGCTATTCCTAAAAAATAATTATGAAAATTAGCAGAAAAAGAAAATGTGCCGTCTCAGTTTAAGTAGCGCCTGATTCGGTTGCACGCGATCTCAGACTTCTGAAATAGGAATGCATTTAATATCAACAATGGAATAATTCCGGTAATTTAATGCTGTTGGCCCCTCCATATCGCGTGTCCCTTATAGGATCTATAAAAGTAGCGTGTTTTCCCAGTAACACGAATTTTTATAGGCCTGCAATTAGAACCGTTCCTGTCGTTTAAAACTTCACAATAGAAGCTAACACGTTATGGACAAAATTTAAATACTCATTGGACATTGTAAAGTCAGATACAGAGTACTTATAAGCTTGGACGAGATGATGGAAAAATTATTTTGATGTCAGTTCATATTGGCACCCCTCTGGCCTATGCAGGCGGGGTGGGCCGGCCACCTGCGGCGGCTCCGCGACTCCACCGCACCTCGTCCGCGCAACGGTCGAGGGTTGCGTTGCGCGCCAAAGTATGTTAATTAATTTTCGGTTGACCGTCCTGTACTCCACAGCTTTGCTCAAATCAGCCCCGCAATGTTCGTTTTCAACTTTGTTTTCCAACTCAAATTATAAATCCCATATTTTTATTTTTAACTCAACCCGGATGATGAAATAGCTTTCGTTTCGCTAGGAACTAGGATAAAAAATATTACCTGTCACAAACATTAAAACTCAATAAAACTTTCATGTGAATTTGGTCACCCCTTTTGCTATTAATTATTCAATAGACGCAACGCGCCGTTTATGTGCCAGAAATATGGCAAGCAGTTTTATTAATTCTCTGTCGGAATATTTATCAGTTGGGGAAATTGAGTGCTTGTTCTTAAGAGTTTTTTTTTATGTTGGCATCGCGTTGTGATCGTGTTACTACAAACAAATACGTTTATTCGATAGTGTTAATGTATACAAATGACTAGTACAGTACAGAGGCGGATGAGGTAGTACGGCGGTTTCGTGGCGCGTGCAGTATGCCTCCACGTACACCTGCACACGGTTCACTTAGTTTCGCAGTAAGCAGCAACAATTTCGCGGGAGCGTACGTCGACGCCGTCCGGGTGTAAACTATGGCGTCAAAGGCGAAACGTTCTACTTAAATCGCCCATAACGTTCATTAATTTGTATAAAATGGATAATTGTCTTGATAATTTTAATTGGAAATCTTATATTTTAAACGCGCTTATCTTGTTTATTTCTTACTTTATATCTTTACTTATTTAAACAAGCTATCTCAGAAAACCCTTTAACAATTTGGGGCGACAAAACGATCTAGCTAGGTTTCATATCTGAGAAAACTTGGTTTTATCTATTTTCGCTCTTCAATCTCGGTCGCTCAGGTACTAGGTAATAATCATGATACATTAATATACTTTGCCAGGTATGCTACTCCGGTAATTGTGTAGTAGTGTGAGTGACACCGAAATTCACCGAAACGTCATTTACTGCTGTGTTACAAGGGGTTATATAAATAAACCCTGACTCCTTGTCTGTTTCATAAAATTATTACGTTCATTCGTTTTTAACTTGTCCCATTTTGTGCGCTTAAACAAGTAAATGACAATTGTAATGCGTAAATAATTTATTTTGTATTATAACGGCAAAAAATACAGGTGATACATTAACCGTACGTAATACAAAATATATTTTTCAACCTCATCTCCCTGGTGCTAAAGCCCTCTGCTAAGTCTCGTGTAGTTAAAGTTATCTTAACTAATTAGTATCATTGTTTTAATTAATACTATTTTTTTTGCTTGCATCATGGTTACCCTAGCAGGAAAGAGGTTGAACCTAGTTTTGTAGCAGACACTCAACTCCTTTATGAATTAACTTTCTGAAACATCATTTGTCATAACATACGGTTAGTCCGTCATTGTTGCGAATTTTAATTTGTTGAAAAGAATAATTATCTCATAATGCCTCCTTCTTAATCCATTTACCAACATACAGCGATTGGTGATGGTAGAGCTTTATTTTACATAGTAGATTACACGTCGCATCGCATCGCAGTTTCACGGGCAATACCCGGAGTCTCCCAATTCCCACACAGCAATTGATTAACTCATGTATACAGAATTCAAGAGACTATATGGACCATTCACAGCCCCAGTTCATGCTCAAGGTAGAGGCCGGCGTCCCAGATACTCCGAGGCGTTTAAAACACGAGTTCTGTCAAATGTTTATATGAATGATTACAGTTACACTGAGAAGAGTGATAAGAAAGCTTGACGAATTAGTACAGTACCTCAAGTGTATTTTTCGGACCTGGAAAATACTTCTCGACCGCGTTTGCGTTTACATCAAGATTGTATGAAAACTTGAACAGCGCCCCTAACGGTACGTTTTGTAACAAGGTTTAGCGAGTGTATTTTGATTAATACGAATGAGTGACGAGCGAGTAAGTGAGTAAACGAAAACGTTCACGTTTTCGAGTGACTTTTAGTATGACAGAAACGCAGTAGTATACGCAATTCGATCTGTCAAGGTCACTGTCAGGCTAATAGTTTGAACATTTTTGAAGATACTAAACATGGAGATAAAATTTAGAAGACACGCGGCATGCAGGACTTTTCAGTGCCTTACAAAATTGCTGGTATTGCCTACATGGCTATCTGTATAGCTAGTATTTGGGCAAGAAGCGAAAGAGAGAAGTCGGTTGAAGAGTTTCCTACCATATTATAGTTGGGACTTAGGAGTTGTTTACAAGCATAGTTTACAGGAAGAAACCGGATATAGCGCTGCGAGGAAAGTATATGGAATACAGATTAGGCTACCGCAGGAATGTTTTTTAATGAGGAACTGTTCCTACGATAGTTTTACAGAGATGTTTAAGGGAAGATACTTAAGTATTGCTAATGTTGTCTCGGTCCAAGAAGGGAAAGGCCAATTACAGAAATGTGTACAGCGTAAGAAGCGTCATACTCCGCCCTACTCTAACGCCGCCTTATGATGGCCCATTTATAGTGGTTGAGAGGAGAAGCAAAGCGTGGGAACCTGATTAATAGAGAAGGCAAAGCGACGTGCGAATCAATGGGTCTCTTGAAACCAGCCTTTTTGCTGAACGATGAAGAGGCGTACATCGCGACGTAGTCGATATAGGAATAGTCTTTCCAGGCGTGGAGGATTGTGCCAGCACCATCGGCATCGTCCACAAGGCACGGCACGGAAGAGAGATAGGCCGTGTCATGGATTATCGTTTCGGTAGACATAAGTACATATTGGGTGATGCTCACAAGAATTTCCAGTGTGTGACGGCACATTCTTGTGAGCCTCACCCATTTAAGCGTTCTAAATTATTATGAAATAAATCAACTTGAAACTAACCAAGAAAGTAGTTTGTTCTCATCATCACCACTCCCGCTACATATGTGGTAGATTAACGTTAAATAAATCATGTAAAGGGAAATACTATAACTGCAAAATTGTGGCTTAGTAGGTACTTATAGCTAAATAGAGCGGCCAACATTCTTGACTGATGCAAATACCTAAAAGCATTATATCAATCTAGCTTATTCCGACGGTGACTTCATTCACGTGGAATTCGGAGCGTTCCCGCGGGAATTATGCTTAGTAACACCCCCCAATTCCCCAAGGAACCTATATGCCAAATTTCAGCTTTCTGCGGTTAGTAGCTTCGGTTGTGCTTTGATCGATCAGTTGCTAGTTGCTGACATTTGCTAAAGAAATATACATACTTACAATAAATAACACCAATAATAAACTCAATGGAATATATAGCATGATTTATTAGTGTTTAAACTACTTAAAACTTGATGAAATTCTGGTAGGAATCAGCAGTTGGCTCAGCCACGGGGTCTGGTCTTAAAGTTGCCACAGTTCCACTTGACTTGCTGGGGCAGAGCCAGAAGGAACACTGAAAGAAAATGTAAGTGTATATTAGGTATTTAATTGAAGCCGTGATGGTGGCCAACTACTAGGCCACCATCACCTATTTATGAAAGGGGACGACTGCCTGGATCAGGCGGGTGATCGGTCCTCCATTCGGAACCATTTCACCCATACCATCACCTATAGAACTCTTCATGTAGAGGATCGGCGAGCGTTCGAATCCGACTCGCATCTCTGAGTTACTTTTGTGCAAAATTACCTACTACTTGGCTTTTGGTGAACGAAAACATAGTGAATCGTAAAGAAACATGCACGCATTTGCGAAGTAATTCAAGAATGTAGGTACATGTGTGTCCCCAATCCAAACTGCGCCTGTGTAGGGCCCAAACCCTCTGGTGATGAGAGGAGGCAGCAGTGGGTATTGCATATGTCAAATAAAAATAAATACTATTATTATGTCTAATACTTACTGTTTCTTGCTTCTATGCACGCATTCTCCTTTGTATTTGATAAAAGTAACACGAGCTGCGCCAATTCTTTCTACGTTACAAGAAATTTGGCTCAATTCAAAGTATGGATCTTAAAATATAATTCTTCTCTTCTGTTCTCTTATATAATGGCTTCTTTCTAAGTATATGCAAGACAATTTTGCCACTCTCAAGTATGGCCTACGGGCCGAGCATTGTATGGAGGAAACAATTAATGTACGATATAAAAGATAAATCAAGTAAACTTGGTGAGGCTGAGGTGAAACAAACGTCAACGTCCATCTTCTCAACTCCAAACACTTCGAGTAAACTATTCGTAAAGCGTTCATCTTTAACCTTTGAGTGCATTTGTCAACACCATTCTCGCACACGTTCATGTATTGTCACCATCAATTTGCGACATCCGCTATACACTATAAAATTGATGGTTTCTGTCTTGGACACTTCGCCAGTATCAAAATATTGGCCTCAGGCCGGCAATTATTCAATAATAAACATTTAAATTATCATTAATATCAAATTTGAGGAGGCTTGGTAAACGTCAATCATGACAATGTCAAATATGTGACGGAAGGCAGTGAGTTAAAACGTCTCGATCGCGTTTGCGTTTCTTCAGGTTTTTTCTGTCAAAATTGTCAAAATGGCCATAAGTGTTGCCAAGTTACCTACATTTTCTAAAATTTCTAGGCAACCCGGAGTAATTTATGTAATTTAGTTTTTTGTTAAACCAAATAGAAGTACATAGTTATAGGTATATTCGTCACAAACGTGGAGTATCTCAACATTAAAAAAGAAAGACACACTTATACGTATGCGAAGAAGCTTAAATAAATAACATACTTAGTAAAAATTATCTCAAGAACACAATACAAGCATATTAAGACATAGACGACATACATATATCATTTATTTCACTTGAAAAATCTAAAATTTTGAAGTAAATTTGGATTCGACAGGTTCGAAAACCTAAGTTCTCACGTTCTCACGTGATAAAATCGGGTGAGTAACTTTACTTCTTGCGTTTCGTTTAATTTACTTTTCAAACTGTCAAATACGAGCTTACACTCGCAGTTAGTCAGAAAACGTGTAAACGAATTCACATCCGTTTTCGTAAAGTAAATGTCACTCGCTGAATTGACTCCATGTTTTGCCGCTAGGGGTGCTGTTTGTGTTCTCATACAAAAATGATGAATAAACTAAAACGCGTTCGATGCGTTTAGCTCAAATAAAGATTTACACTCATGTGAAAAGAGGTAAAAACAAACCGAGCCCGAAGTTGAAGCTTACACTCGCGTGTTAAAACAAAACTGATCGTGAATAGTTTACTCGAATAACTTCGTGACATCGGTTTGCATTTTTGGTGTAAAAAATACACTAGACCTACTGAGTGACGACATGATGGCTGACCACACTTCAAGATTTGGATTTATTTATTCTTTTAGCAAACAAACAAAAGTTAATTGATATGAAGTGAATTGCAATGAAGTGGCAAGTCGACTAACGTGCCGGTGTCACAACCCGGAGAAGCAGACCTTGTTTTCTTAGACCATGGGTAATAATATACTTATTGCAGCATGAAAAATGACATAAGGTGCAGCGGGGCAATCTCAGCTGCGAGAAATTACGACAAATCGAAATATTTTCCTTGTTTTACATCATTTATTTATTTATTATTTATTTATCTACCAAAGTGTAGTACAAATATTGGACACAGATTGCACTCTAGTAAATGATGTAAAACACGGAAAATATTTTGATTATAGTCCAAATTTCCCGCAGTCGACATTCCCCCGCTGCACCTTATATGGAAGATCATACTGTTTACCACAAATTATACCGCACCAAGTGCATCATAAATTAAAACATTATATACTCCAGGTTAAAGAATTTTATTATCTCAAAAGAAATATTACACTTGAAGAGATGTACAATATTTATGCCTTAATTACTAATACTTGATATGGTATTTCGGTACAATGTGCGTTGCGTAGGTATTATGGAGTAAAATTATTTTTCTCTTTGACTGTGGAAATCGTACTGAAAGATAAACAAGTACTTCTAGTCACGAAGATTCTTGCCAACTTAAATTACAGCCGCGATCGTATAGACGTATACACGCTCGAGTTGTCACAAAGATTTCAACTTTATAACGTAACAATAGAGTGCAATGACATGGCGCTCCTAGCTAAAGTTAGAGTAAATGAATCATCGCGGTCGCTTCGCCAGCTGTGACTGCGAATTAAGACTCGGATTGCAATATTCGCTGAGATTGTCGTTAGTGGCTCCTCTTACAAATCTTACAGTACTAAGAGTACTCTCTAAGCTTGATATTTATTTGCGTAAGGTCCACTCTTCATCTAAATCAGTTATAATGCCGGTATTACTGTCACTCCCGCATAGCCTGTATTATAGCCATGAACAACTGGGGATTCGTTAGTCAAATACTAAGATTACTAAAGTAGCAGACATAACATAACCCAGTGACATATGATTCGTAATTGTGTCAATTGTGTGTACGTAAGTTAATCATGCAATTTGTATATAAGTCATCTGGCTGACTAATTACACAAGTTATTCACTCCATATAGATTGAATAGTTATTCCATTAATCGAGATTCATCTCGCTTTCAAATATAGGAGTAGCTCGCGGCGCAGCGGCCGGAGTGTTCCGGCGTATCCTCCTTTGGTTATGCCTGAGTTATAGGCGCAATATTACTCAAATATAATATAGATAGAGGCTATGGTAACAAAGAGATACTTATGAAATTAAGGCGATAAATCAGCGTGGTCTGAGCGAGCCGGGCCATGAATGAGCGCAGGAACAACGGCGTATATGTAAATAATGTCGTATGTCGACGCCTAACCGCCTGCCTGAATATAAAGTAATATGCCACGGCTGGACATAGACAAGCCAATTGGTCGAATAAAAATAAGTGGCAAAAATCTATGAATGTGATCAAGTGCGAATTCATTACATCTTATTTTTTTCGTTGCAACTTAAAGTAATTTTCACGTTTCAATTTTGTTGATATTAAAACATGTCATAAAACTAATACACCGAGTACCGAACTCCATGATCATTAGATTGGTATAAAAAATCGTTGATGTAAATTCAAACAATTTTGTTTCAAAAACGGATGTTCAGATTGCACTTACCTTTATATGGCGTAAAAGAAGGCGACAGCGCGGAACAGTTACGCTGCTCGAACTATTACCACGATGCAACTTGGATGGATTTGTAGATAACACAACAGGCAAAAGAAAAGCGCTAGTACATTTCAACATATTTTATTACATACATCGAAACTGAAAATGCTTTTCGAACGTTACTGATACCTACTGAATAGTATTTTGAATCCAAAACGAGCAAAAATTAAGTAAACTTTAGTATATTACACCTTTTGCAACTATACGTCATTAAATTAACTGACAAGTTTATGTATTGTCAAGAATCACATTGCAAAAGGAAATGATGTATTGTAATCCGATAAAATAGCTGAGTAGCACCACACTACGTTGGCCAAGTAGGTCCGATGTACCATTCATGTCTACACTCAATCGTTACAAATACTACCATCAGTCCACCAATGGTATAATTACTCATGTTGCAGAAATAAGACACTACACGCAACCAGAGCGTCATCCATCAACTCATCACTCGGCAATATCTTACACGTTTTTTTCCAAACCATATATATATACAATACAATATACTTTATTGAACACCACACATTCACGGAACAATACAGACATAATGTAATTACACAAAAAGATATGGCATACAGCAGGCGGTCTTATCGCTTAATAGCGATCTCTACCAGGCAACCAGATAGATATTTATGGTGAACAAAAATATTCTCACACAAATGATTTTAATATTCAACGGTCGCGTTCTTTAACTGGACGTGAGCCTCGAGTTCTTCCTACTGTGGCTCTATACGTCAGCGTCAAAAGCGTGAGTTCACGATCAACTTCAAAGCACGAGCGAGTTTGGAATATCGCTGCTTGAATATTGATGATTTAATAATATATCGGCATAACTTTGACAACAATAGGCACTTTACCACATCCGAAGAAAAGTGGTGTCCTACTGTTATATGGGGAGGTAGATGATATCATCGAACGTACATGGCGTTGTGCTACGGGGTAATCGTAGAGCTCTTGTGAGATCAAGGTGCGCTGATAATTGATTCAATTTGAACTGCACTGAAGCCGGCATCGGCGTTGCCGACAGAGGGATTAACTAAGTTTATGACTATGCTGGGTACGCTCTTAGCGTGCAACAAGTTTGTTGAGAACATCTTGAGTGCTTTGAAATCAGTTAAGCCGTATACAACAGTTCAAGAACAGTATTCGACAGCCTCATAATAAGGATCACTGGTACCCGTGACAGTGCATGGAAGAAGATTAATACCACCAAGTAAAATAAATTTAAGGGTTAAAAATGTACACTAATTAGCTAAAATGGCATCTGTACTGGTTAAGCCAGCTGGGTACTCATTCGTACAGGACGAGTTAAATGACCATGAGGCAACATTCTCACATTAAAGTTCATAGTTTCATTCATTATTCATATACTTAGAAGGCATTAAATTAATAACAATAGTTGGTTGGTACCCTAATTTAACAGATTTTATATCTACGTTAAAGTTTTCATATCCACAACTGTATCCCATATTTTAAATATCTAAATATTCTAAAAAAGTAAAGTATAAACAGGTAATTAAACCAATTAACATGCTAAATAATCGCATCCAACTTCAATACTATTGTAAATCAACACATTCTCACAGCAATTACCTCTCGCCATAATAGTTAATCAGCGCAATGATATTTCTCTTCAGTATCAGGTATAATTGGATCGTAATGCGAGTAGCATCTATGCGGAAGAACGGGAGCAACAGCTCTTGTTACATTCTGTGTCTTATTCCAAGAACGTCATGGGAATATATATATATATATATATATATATATATATAAGCATGTCGGAGGAAAATTCTTTTTTAAGAAGTTTAAAGCATTATTGACCAAAATCGCAAAACCTATATTTTTAAATATTGTTAAGTAACCTACCACATTTTCTCTTCAACAAACGATGTAATGTAGAAGAGGTTAAATGAAAAACTTGGAACAAAGGCTGGCGTGGTTGGTGAGCTATTTAGTATGCATTTGGAAAGGAGTCGAGGCGAGAGCAATAAGTTTGAGCCCACGATTTGCATAGTTTGTGGCGGCGGCGTGGCGTCGTCGGCGCGAGCGCGTGTTTGGTGATTTACTCGAGCGAGCGGCCGCGTGGGCGACGCCCGGCCCGATAACACCTGCACCACTATTGGGATGAGAATCAACAGTGGAACGGGTATAACTTTATAATAAGATCTATTCTAAGATCTAACATTAATAGTAGATAACAATTTACCAATGTTGCTTAATCCAGTTTTAATTAATATCATCGCAGCCCGAGTAGGCTCTTCTGTGAATTAAACGAAGGAGGCTGCTTGTGGTTAAATTACACTCATTTACCGCAGCAACAACATCCACGGCACGCGCGAAATGCTACCAGCGACGATTAGCAGAATTCCTACCTCGCAACGAACGTATAAATGCTAAAAAACAAGGTTCTTGCGACACATGCCCATATTTTATGAGTGGCTAGGCTGTTCTGTTGATTTGCCATTTATGTTTCTTATTCTCCGGTGTGATGCATTGACTGTTAGTCATTTAAAGGTGTAGATCCTTATTTAGAACAGGTTTATTTTATTATCAAGTACTTACCTACATATATATATATATATATATATATATATATCTCGAAATATGTAATCTATGTAAGCTATGCTAATTAATGTATTATCTTGATTATCAATAAAAAAGTTACTTCTACGTAAAACCCGTTAGCAGCCGGTGTTCGATGTCCGATTATGTGTCTTGCGCTAAATTTACTAATGGATTTTCTAGTTGTAAGGTAATAAGAAAATTGAGTGTCTGCGAGCGAAGTGAACAGTGCCGCCCGCGGCACGATCCACGCAGGGCTGCAAGTTGCAACACAATCACCGGCAGCATTAACTATGCGGGTCATTATAAGTTGTAGTTGCATTCATAAAGAATTGTTACCACTGTTGATAATTTGCATAACAAGAGAGAGTTTATTAGTGCAACTATCGTACATCGTGCAAAAGGCTAGACGTCATTAGGATAGTTCGCGCGCCGATGGAATAGTTTTAAAAGTTTGAAAAGTCGGTCATCAAACACTGTTGGTTACAAATTTTTAAGTTGTATCACATAAAGGTGCACATACACAAATAAGTGCTGTCGGCATTGCTGGCCATAGGTTAGGCTTTTTTATAAATATTTTTTTAAATGATGTTTTGATAGAGATATTTGATTTTATATGTCAGTGTTATTAAAAGTCCTCTGAAGAACTGATGTGTCTTGATTCCCTCGGCGACAAGTGCATTAATTCACGAGGCTTATTTAAATGACAAAAGGTATCTAATTTCATCAAACAATGACATTTTTAATAATTAATAGTAGTAGTAGTAACTACACTCTACTACTACAGCCTATTTGCGTCCCACTGCTGGGCACAGGCCTCCTCTCATCACGAGAGGGTTTGGGCTATAGTCCCCACGCGGGCTCATTGCGGATTGGGGACTTCACACACATCTTTTGAATTAATTCGCAGATGCGTGCAGGTTTCCTCACGATGTTTTCCTTCACCGAAAATCACAGTGGTTAGTTCAAATTGAACTACTGAGTAACTACACTCAACAGCAATGAATTCGGGTCACATTGTATAGCAGTTTCCATACAAAGTGACCCGAATTCATTGCTTTTGAGTGTAGTTCATTTTATTACAATAGGTAACATATTAACAAAAAACAGGTTTATTGTATTTGCAATCAGGCAGCTGTTCTACTACACCGACTTGACTGTAAACAAGAATAAATTTACTACAAATCCCTTACTGCGGACAGTAAGCGCGTAACAGTAAAGGCGTCAGGGCGTTCACGGGCACTGTGCCAGCCAGCAATGGTCACCGTTCCAACTTCCGACGACGGTATCTTTCTACAGTCAATAATTATATTTTTAATCTTGTAGTTATGTGTTACTGCGTAGCTGCGTCTATGACTAGGTACCGGGTTTTTTCTTTAGAAAATCATTGCAATTGAGATAGTCCTGGTCTTTATGGTAGTGGTACTTAATCAATCGCTATAATATATATCGCTATAACGGAATATATAAAAACACCTGTTTATTATTTATCTTGACCTGGTCAAACCAAATATAGAGGCGGAGAATAGGAAGACGCACAAGTAATGTAAACATGTTGGCACGTAACTGATTAAGAATGCAAAACACCTAGATAACTAGTGTTTCAACAGCATTGCTATAATATTCTGTTTTATCCGGAGAGGCTGTAATATAAAGAAATTAATTATTGACTTATATCTTTTAAAATTGAGACATTAGTTAGTAGAATAATTTGGTGAGTGTAAGTAGGCCGAATCGATCAGGCGTTGATTGGAGTGTTAAAGCTTTTGCCCCGCCCGCCTCGCGCCGCCTAAAGATCGTTTAAACCATTTGATCTTTAACCTCTATAGTCTATAGATACGGTGCGTTATCATAATTACTATAGATTTTTTAGTATTGGAAGAAAACTTCATCAACAGTAATTAATATAATATCAAATTAGCGCTTCGTCTGCGTTGAATTTTATACTCACTAAGCCAGCCCTGCAACTATCTGTACGAAAAATTACGACAGTCCGTCGCTGTTTTCACGTGACAAAAGGATAAAGGCACAAACAAACATTGACATATTAGTAATTATGGATTCAAAAAAGAGATTACCTTTTTCGGTTTCAACTTTTCAACTGAGTTTGATCAAACAACAGCTTCCGTATTTGGTATATGACCAGATTAGAAACCGTTAAGTAGGTTTAGGGGCAAGTTGCACCTAAACATACTATCTCGAGCGAGACTCATTTTCATACAAAGACAGTTCTTACAGAAAGCGGACAAAGATTCTGTTAAGGAAATACGGTAACAAGTCAACCACGTCAAAAAAGAATGAAGGAAATATGTTTAGCAACTCATAAATATTACTTTGCCATAATTATTGTGCGTCGGGTGTCGTACAGCCGTAAGTTTAGCATAGGAAACATAAGGACATGACGTAAGTACAAAGGGTGCTGGCGTCCGACTTGTCAAACGAGAAGTTTTTATCGGGTGGCCTGTCGGCGTTGAATAGAAATGAGCCTTGAATAATGCATGTGTACCGGGCCTAACCCCCTTGCCTTGCTACGAAACTGGTGACGGGACCAATGTTTCACGTGTGATGAAAAACAAATGAGCTCGAACATATGCAAAATTTACAGGAAATTATTGTAATTTCCATTAGACACCTGTATACACACATTGTCTCTCGCATTTTTTATAAAAGTTAATTTTCGAAAAACCGGCCAAGAACAGGTCGTATTCGCTTTTTACATATATGAAGGATTCCAAAACTATCCCATTTCTGAAAAACTGCTTAACCGATTTTTTTCTAACCAATTTTTCGTATTAGGGTACCTACATTATTTTGTAGCGGCTCTTAGAATACAGCTAAGCTACCCTACCTACTCTTCGATTTTTGAACACATACTACCCACCCACATACCTATATACCATATGATATACGGACGCACGGACATACTGATCGACATGACGAAATTATAAGGGTTCCATTTTTGCCATTTTGCCACGGAACCCTAAAAATGAGGCTTAATAATAAAACGTAAAATAATTTCGCTAGGTATTGTTTTCTTTTTTCACTGCCGTGAGCCCAAAGCCAGACAGGAACTGATTTGTTGGAACTGACAGTGTTAGTTAAGTGAGATATTTAAAATAACTCCTTCTGTAATCCAACTTGGCAATTGACCACCACAATTAGCAATTAACCGCTACTAAGGTAGTAGCGGTACTATTAGGTCCTTACATATGAAATTGGCGTTTCATATGGCAGAAATGAAAACGATTTTTTTTTATGAAACTATTTTTTTATTTAGTCAAAGTATGTACCATGGCTATCTATGCACTTTTGCCATCTCGAAGGTAGTTCATTGATTCCTTTACTAAAAAAAGTGTGTGAGCGAGAATCAATAAAATCTTTGAAGGCCGTTTGGACAGCCTCGTGAGAATTGAATTTTTTTCCTTGCATGAAGTTGTCCAAATTCCGGAAAAAATGGTAATCAGTTGGAGCAAGGTCCGGGGAGTATGGTGGGTGTCGAAGACATTCCAGTCGCAGCTCCCGTAGTTTTGCGGCCGTCAAACGTGCCGTATGTGGTCGAGCGTTGTCCTGAAGCAGCAGTGGGCTAGATCGATTGACCAGTCTGGGTTGTTTAATGGCTAGCTTTTCCATCATCGTTTGCAATTGTTGACAATACACATCAGCCGTGATTGTTTGCCCAGATCTTAAGAAACTGTAATGGATGACACCGGCACTAGTCCACCAGACACTTACCAGTACCTTTTTCTGAGTCAACTTTCGTTTCGGGCAGAATTTGGCTGGTTCACCTGGGTTCAACCATTGTGAAGAACGTTTCCGGTTGTCGTACAAGATCCATTTTTCATCACAAGTAACGATACGATTCAAAATGCCTTCATTATTGTGCCGGTTGAGAAGTGAAACGCAACACTCGACGCGTGTTTCTTTGTTTGCGTCGCTCAATTCATGCGGTACCCATTTTTCAAGTTTTTTCACTTTTCCAATTTGTTTCAAGTGAATCAAAATGGTTTTATCACTCACACCGAAGCCTGCCGCTAACTCTGACGTGGTTTGCGATGGATCTGCTTCCACAATTGCTTTTAATTCTTCGTTATCAACTTGTGTCTCCGGCCGTCCACGAGGCTTGTTCTGTAGGTCAAAATTTCCAGAACGGAAACGTTGGAACCAATAACGTACCGTATTTTCTTTTGCAGTAGCTTCCCCATACGCATTGTTAATCCTACGAGCCGTTTCTGCAGCACTAGTGCCGAGGTGAAACTCATATTCGTAAATATAGCGATATTTTAAGTTCTCCATATTGTGAACAGAACGATGTGAAAGAAAAACAAATGACGCGATAACAAATAAATTTCGTAATTCGAACACAGAAATACATGGTCTTAAATTTGAAATAAATTTGAATTTGGAATTCCTAGCCGAACGCCACATATTTTGAATCAAAGTTGCCAGTTCGCCAAACGCCAATTTCATATGTAAGGACCTAATATTACTTATTCTGTGTTACTACTACTAAAAAGAAAAAGTAAATGCAACTTTGTGAAGTTCACTCCTCCGCGCTACTCCGGGCTAGTTTCACTTCCTGCGCTTTTTAATTCGATCTTGAAATTGTATCTACCGGTTTTATTTTTATTATGATCATCGCCATTACTATCGATGGAGAGTAGTAGAATATTTAGCAATTTGTAAAGTTCGAGGTGAATGATCTGAGAGGTAGTATAAGGATGAATAATATGCTACCAACATCCCTACTACGGCTCCAGTGCATTCAGAAGCTGCATGATGTCTTATTCCTGGATTCATCACGTACAATTATGGTTTTTCCTAGAATTTCATAGTAGCTTTCCGATGCATTGAGCACGTTGCCCAACAGGATATTGACCTCACGTCAGCATGCGATGGGCAAAGGCCTAAGCTTTTTACGACTCCAGTTAATTCATGAGCTAAGTGCAATATGTATAGACGTTAACTGTCGCATATCAACATCGTACAGGCTAATCAAACTATCGATTAATACGATATTTCCATTTACGTATAGTTTTACTAGCATGAGAAGATTTTTTGTTTTATATTGCTTTAAGATCTCGTATTTAAACTTGGTAAAAATGTTACAGTGTAAAAGAAAATTTGTATGTCCAATGTAATGATTGTAAATTTCATGATACATGTTTGCACAGTGTTTTTTTTTTGTATTTGCACGACAGAGCGTAGAGCGTAGTCCCGAAGTGAGCGGGAACTGTACTGCCGCAGCGAGAAAGCTCGATTGGTGCGCCGGCGCCGCCGCGCACAAATCGCACAATGCTCACGTTTGCGACATCACCGTCAGTTCAATATGTATCGAGCTCTTAAAGGTCACCAAGTTAAATACCAGCATTTAAAACAACTATGAACTTTAAGGACCCAGAAATTCGTATGCATTCTAACCTTACAAGGAATTAAAAGTCGTGTTAAAATCCCGTCACATTGTTCAACTATTCCTAAGAAAAAGAAATCAAACACATAGATGTACACGAATGTGTGGTGTGGGTTCGTTTCGTACGTAAATAATGTTACACATCAGAAGAAGAAGTATAAAAATACCAAAACTCCATCAATGAAACTAAGAATCAAAAACTATTATACGCCGAGAGACCATACAAAATGACGTTTTAAAATATTACATTTACACCGAATGCAGTGGTAAAACACCTATGTACACAATCCTAAAATAATGCATTGGGCTCGTTCGAAGAAGTCTCTTTCTGTGCAAGGAAAAACGTCTTGAGCAACGGCAAAATAAAGTAAACAATAAAGTGAGAACAATACAGGCTAAATGAAGGAACGCCTTAACTTCCTTTTGTTATTAATTTTTACACCCTTTGACGTATTTAATTTCGTATTCATCACATTAGAATCTTCATAACTGTGAACTAAATCAAATTATTGAATTGCTAGAATAGTGCCAGTGAAAAAGAAAGTTTGAATAGGCTTGTCTAAAATTAGTAACAGGTGCAGTGAATCATAGACTGCTAACGTGTTGTAGATCAAGAAAAAAATAGTCAATGTTATCTAGTGTGGAGACGAGTGAACACAATAAGCTCCGGCCCACGCGCGGTGAATCATGCGCGCGCGCCGTCGCAGCACAACGAGAACAGCAAAAACATTACCTACTTTTGGATAAGTTTCCTTTCTCTTTCTACACTTCGAAGTGCACGTTCGGCGCCATTCGTTACATCAATAACTTTAATAAATGAATCATCGCCGCTGTCGTTAAAGACAATGTCATAACTGCCGGTATTTTTTTTTTTTGGAATATAATATTCTTCTAATTAACATAGAGGACCTGAACGATCGAGCTTTGCTCGGGTGAAAATAGTTAAAACCGAGTTTTCTCAGATATGAGACCTAGCTAGATCGATTTGTCGCCCCCGTAAACTACTATATTCCAATCCAAATTTCGTGCAAATCGTTAGAGCCGTTTCTGAGATCGCTTGGATAAATAAATAAATACACTGCGAAATATACAAGATTAGCGCGTTTAAAGTATAAGATGTTAGTGGAGATAGCATTAGGAGTGAGGAATTAGTAGCGGCGAAACTCAGAAACGATCGCATTCGAGAACGCAAAATGTTTATACATGAACACGCCAAATGGCACATAAACGTTTAAAGCGCCGTAAATTTTTCTCTTAATCTCGATGGCATGATGACAAATAAAACGTCCTTTCACCTGGGAAACGCTTTTGGAGCAGATGAATAAAATAAGTACTCGTGTTAAATTACTAACTGAAAAGAGGCATACAAACACATTTGTGTTTGAGCTCTTAAAATTCCTTTCTTGTAAAATTCATCTTAGCCTGTTAGGTTATTCTACACTTCAAATCGGACTGATTTTGTGTTAACACATGTATGTAGCCTTTTCCAATTCTTAATTATTGTTTTTTTACTACATTTCTAATTAATAATCGATTTAGTTATTGGGCATTTTGGATATATTGTCGCATTAAACGACCAGTCATTGTGGCCAAACCGTGACGGAGCTGAACGGGTGACCATGAAGTGCGTAGAGCGGCGGGCGTGATACGTAGAAACGGTGAGTCACAGAAGAGACCCGAACATACGCACGGCTGTGAAAGCGACAGGGACGCAACATAGTAGGAACCGGTTTAAGATTTCGAGTTTCAATCCGATATGCTCCTGTCTGTGCCAAGTCGGCTGCTTGAGTGGAGAAGGCGCTTACTAATCTCGGTGAAGTTGAAGATCATTATTTTTTATTTATTCCACTGGCGACACTTTAATTAGGTTTGATTTTGACCGCTCGACCCATTGATCTATTATAAGTAAGGATTCACAATCAGCCGGAGAAAAATGGCTTCGTTAAAACGGGTGCCCGAACAGATCGGGCACCCGTTTGGCCTTCGTTATAAAGAGGCGTTATTAGCATATTGGAATGTTTTTTCTAATATCAGTTTGCTCCATATATTTTGACATATTCTGTTAGGCACTGTTCGTCCATATGTTATTACTTATTATAGGTCAATGGCTCGACCATTTAGCCGCCTACAGTTGCGTTTGGTAATCAAACGTGTTTATTCACAATTAACAAACAGGTTGGGATTATATTTTAGATTGATAATTGAATTGTGTTCTTATAAATGTTAGAATTAATGTAAAGGATATTATGAATAATTATAATTATTGACCGGCAGTTCACAAGCTCGGAGCTCTTAGTTTTCTTAATCAAGGCAAGGTCTGTGCCTCGGTGATGTCACCAACTGTTTCGTTTCTCTTATCTTGACGCGCTGGTTGATAAAACACAGCTTAGTTTGGAATGTCCTACCTACAGTTGTTTGAAGTTGAAGAAACAACCTGTTTTCATTCTGTTTATTTTGTAAGTTTTTTTCAATGTAAAAAGATTGACAAACGGGCAGACGGCCCCTGGTGGTAAGTGGTCACCGCCGCCTATAGACATTTGTAACACCAGAGGCGTCACCAATGCGTTGCCGATCTCGAAAGGGGAGGATGGGATACGGGAGGATAGGGGACATGAGATTAGGGAAGATGGGATAGAAGAATAGGGAAGTAGGAGAGGCCCCGGTCCTCTCACTTACCGTACGAAACGCAATAGCGAACTATTACTTCACGGCGATATTCTGTCTTCCCCGGACGAGCCGGCCCAATTCGGCAAAAAATCAATATAATTTAAAGAAAGAAGAAAGAAAGAAAGAAACATTGCACCCAAAAAAAAAACTTTTTTGATTTTGTATCATTTTGGCGTTTTAATCTGATAACAAACAATATTGTATTGTTTAATTCATTATTTTGCATTTGATCCAATTGTTTTTACGTCACCAATGTCACCATTGGTTTTACAATAAGTATTAAACAATTCACAATTCGGTTCTGCTAATGATCTCTGATAGAATTCAATTCATAACAATATCCCACTACTAGTATGTCCCGTTTTTATTTTCTATACAATGATTTTCTTTATAATTACTATTCAATAGTCATAATGTATTACTTTGTATCCTTTAATTATACATTTTTCCCCTCCTCGAATCGGAATCATAAACAGCATTTTAATAATAAAAAGTAGGTTGCAATGATTAAACAAGTAAGATTATATAAAAATCAGTCTTATGCCTAGCTCATATGAAAACTGAAAACTGTCATACAAAGTGCACCCTGAAAATGAGTCCTGCTTTTTCGTGCGTGCAGCCCATGCACCATGTGCAGCCGGATTTCTTCGATTTATAAAACGTTACCACGTCAACAGTTTGTGGTTTTTAAACTAGTTGATTTTAATTATGTACTAATCAATAAGTAAAGTAATGTCACACGCAGAAATCATTAAGTGAATGCGCACGGGAAGCAAGTGTCGTCAACAAAGAAGTACTTAGTTAGCAGTAGGAGAAACATGAACCTTTATTGATCGGTTATTGGTCGCGTGTCGATCATTCGAGTGGTCCAGTGCACTGATCGCCGAAGAAAGTCTACACACGATAACAGGAATTTTCCGAGTCGGTGGAAATCATCGCGCCTCGGTAGTGAATCATTAGTTGTTTTTTCCCGAGCGCGGAGAAAACTCACGTGTTTACATGACAATAATGAAGTAGGTAGGTGCGCTACGAAGCGGGCGTTCAATTCATGAACGGAACGACTAAAACCGATTAAAAATCGCATGCGAAAGCTTTTTCTTTTGTTACAATTTGTCTCGTCTCGTAGATAAGTACACTGAAACATCATTCGATACGTACCTACATTACAATGATTTGAATAAATTAGTGGCCTAAGCTTAGTTTGTCTGCAAAGTTTGGAATACAACTAGCCGCAGGCCCTACATAACGGCGGAACAAGGTACCTTTATATTTATCGTGGACCAACAATCGTTAAGGCTACTGTTATTACGACTGGACCGAACCGGTCCGACCACTTCCACTGCCGAAACGGCGCCTAGCAGCCTTATAGCGATACTTTGAAAAGGAAAAATAGGTTAGACACGGATTACCGGGACAGGGCAAAACATGGCATTTATCAATATCAAATACGTATACCGATGTGTAAAGCGGGATAGTGTTAGTTGGCTTGGTGGCTTTGTTTTTCTATTTGGTGGTTAATTAGAAACAAACAAAAGTTAAATAAACATCATTAAAAGAGTATGGCTTTTTAGAGCTGATTTTTTCAAAACTTATGATACATATCTATTGCAAAATTTAATAAAGGTTGTTTTAGAAATTACTTCTTTTTAGGGTTCAGTACCCAAAGGGTGAAAAACGGAACCCTTTTATATGCCTCCATGTCTGTCTGTCTGTCCTCCTGTCTGAACTTGAAAGTTTCACTAAATAAATACGTACCTACCTATCATTAAAATCTTCATAACAGCAAATACTAAAAAGGTAAATAAAATTATTCTCAAGGCGGATTTTCATATAAGAAATTAATGCAAATATTTTAAATTATTAATTGTTTTTTTGTCTCTAAAACACAAAAATAATAATAAGAAAAAGCAAATATAAAACACAAGAAGATAAAAAAGTCCGAGGAATCCGGGGATCGAAACGACCGCTTGCTTGACGATCCACAGAATTTCCACCTAGATCACAAAAGAACGTTGAGTTGAGTGAGACTGTTAAGAGTAAGTTTCTATTATCTTGTTCCAAAGTTGAATGAAACTCATATTTCAATTGGTATTTATACCTACTTAAGTTAGTGCAATGTTTATTCCCCAAACGGCCTCATAGATAGGTATCACTGTTATACAAATACATAAAGGATTTTTTTTCGTCAAATGTGAATAGACGAATTTAACGATCCTACATATCAAATGACTCAAACGACAATAATGCCTAGAACACAATAATTTTGTCATGTTACGGTTCCGGAAATCTACACTCAACAGCAATGAATTTGAAATCGGGTTACTTTTTATCTCTCTCTCTTTCTTAGCGTGCCTCTTCAGTCCTGAAGGTTGGCCGCTAGCTTCTTGTATGTCTCTCGATCCATCTTACCATATATATATCACACTTTAAATAGGATTTTATATATAAAGTGACCCGATTTCATTGTGGTTGAGTGTATTTAGGTGTTCGTAATGTTCGTATACTCGCACATATAAAAAATCATGTTTATTGTCTAAGTCCGATGCCAAGAGGATTTTAGATCCTTAGTGTCGTTTATTTCGCGCGTCCAATTTAAAATTATTTTATAAAATCTGACTTATTATCATGTTGCGGTTTTTAATTTAGCTGTAGGGTTTTACCACAGAGTATTAACAATAATAACGTATACTACTGACTGTGCCAATGAAACATTATGCGGTGCGTTTTGGTTCTACTCCAGTTGAATTAGGTACGTTAATAATTAGTCATTCGTGCGCATCTACCATATTCCCAATGAATGATTCAATACCTAATGCGACTGAATTAATGTGATTATTCAATCATTGGCAAAGGCAACTAAATCTTCCCACACATGCCTAAATTATCACACGAATTAGTGCCAATAGGTACGTGATTGATGGCTGACGAAGGGGTAAACCGAGGGCCGAGCATGAAAGGCGCGTGTTCCACCCAAGCCATCAATGCAAATCAACCGTGCTTTCGGACCACAACTTCCTGTGGAGCCCTGCGATTAGGCAAAAGCATAGCGCTGGCCACTGAAAATTATCGTGTTGCGTGCTCAAGATTGGTTTGCAACAATACGCATTTAGAAGTGGATAATTGCTGACGAAATTCAGCGCTGGCGGGTGCACACCTGCGGGCTCCGCGTTCATTCATGAGAACGAGCTGAGAGGTCCAAAACAATCCGCCGCCGCCGATAATAACAGTTGGCTTTTCGTAGAAACAGTAGAGTGCGGAGGCTTCTCCGGAGGGAGTGTCTGCATCTCGCTCGCACGCCGGGCGGGGGAGCGAGAGGGCGTGGGCGGGGCGAGTGTTATGTCACGTTGGCGGCGGTGGAGGCGTCCAAAGTGGCCCGCTTGCATGCGCTCGCTGCATCTTCTGTACTTCCCGACTCTTCATTAAAAACGCTCGTCAAAGGACTTGAGGTCAAACGCGAATAAACATTGGCAACCACTATGGACTTGAGTTCTTGGGAAATGGTTCAACGGACTCTTTCATCAAATACCTGCCCCACAAATATTTAGAGAATAAAACAGTTTGTTTTGATCTGAAAGAGTGCAACACAAATAGGAGTAAAAATACGCTTGCCAGACGTTTGCAATAATAACGAAGAAACCTATTCGTTTAGTTAGTACAAAAAGGTGCAGAGTACTTCTGATTTGTTTCATTTCTATTATTTTATGGATGCAAAATGTACCTGTATCCTTATATTGTACAAATAGGTAAAAAGCAAATGTATTAGTCAATGCGGTACCTAACACAGTTACTCGTAATTTCATGATTTTGTTTCATAAATGCGTTCTACGATTTAAACTAGCCGAGCCTTTGCTCGAGAAATTACGATTGAACTTACCTATTTATCCATCAAGAATAGAATCAATCATCAATCATCATAATATTTGAAGTGTATTGGACATAAATAATTCCGCAACTAGAAATCTCATATGAAAGAAATGGCACGAATGAGTCGCATATGGCGTAGCCGTCGATTTTATTACACCAGGCAATAGCAAGTCGACGTTTATAAATCATAATTTTATGGTTATTCCCTGCGATAGAGTAGACGTTTCTAACCAAACGTTGACGTGAATACGGCTCGAGGTAACTGGTGTAGTATAGCCGGCCACGCGTTCCGGTAACCCTGTACTTTATGCTATGCATGCGTTTTATTACACCCTTGGCTGGAAGAACTAATCCGATCGCGCAGTAGGAATCAAAAATAGCAATTTAAATCCAATGTAAAATGCCAACTGCGACATTTCCAAGTCCATTAGTATTAAGTTAATGGTGTGTCTTCTGAAGTCGTACAGACCTGCGTATTTCGTTACAGAGTATTCAGGTAATCAAGAGCCAATGCAAACAAAGTCATTTTATAACCATCAGGTATAAGCGTCAGGACGCTTCTTTCATTGAAGTGTTCAGTTGTTAAAAGAGTTTCATTGCGTTTAAATAACTTTTGTACCTATGCATAGCCTATCTAATGATCACAATGTTTTAATTTTGTTCACTGGTCTTTAAAGTTTTAAACTTTTTAGGAAGGGAGGATTCACCGATTCCTCCCGAAATTGTTCCGGGAACGGAGAACGCATTAGTGGTACCTATCTAATTGGCCAATCAATTGGAATTGGAATCGTGTTCACTACAAACCGAGTGAAGCTATTGAGGAGAGTGCAAATGTAGTGAATTAGTGCTATTTGTATTAGTCGGATGTAAGGCAGGGGTGCTGTCAGCGCGAATTAAAGGTTACTTAAGTAACTTTAGGAACCAAATTTCTACGAGCATGTTTAAGGATATTGCACTTTGGAGGGCTATTTATAAATTGTGCTACTGGTTGTTAACTTTTCTGATAAGTAGTTAGGTACTTATATTAATGTTACCAACCTCAGTCAAAGTAATTACATGACATGATTAACAAATCAAAGTGCTTTAGCACTATTTGTATGTTCCATTTGTGAATCCTTAGGTACTTACCTATAATAGATCAATGATATGTTCAGATAACTCTTCTTGATTTCTTTATGCTCTTACGATACGAGTTTCACTATTTCATTATTATAAATATGTATTGTTTATAGAAATAGTGAAGTAAAAATACTTACCATTTTTTTTTAAATGTTCCTCATTGTGTATTTATAATGTTGTTTTTAAGCCTTCATGTTCGTTTGGATAACGACGGCAAGATGTATACTAATAAAACATAAGTTTGACCTATTGATTGAAATATCTAAAGGGTTGATAAACCTACTTGCACATTTACATAATAAAGTTGTGTGATAGGTATTTCACAAAACCAGATCTCTAATTTTAGGACTGGATTTATATGAAAGCATGATAAAACGCATTTTCCATATAAAGTATGGAAGCATAGGTACTAGATATTCACTTCATAGCTGATGCTAGACTAATCGTGTCTATATTTCTGGCTGGCGTTATCGGCGCATGACGTCAGAAACGCTTGACTAAGATTAACAATGATTTCGCGGAAACAGCGATAAGCTCGCCTCGTGATACGAAATCGTTAAGAAAAGTGAACTTGTTTAAAAATACCTATCACTAATGAAAACATTAAATTATATGTAAATCGAAAAGTAATTTATTAATTTATGTAACAACATAGAGGTCAGTGTGTAACAGTGTGTTTTAACAATGTTTTGCATCTCACCAAGGTTAGCGTAGTATCCTGCTGGATGCATCATGATTGTACCCAATCACCGGAGATGCGAACCCATTGGTCACTTACCTAAAACCAACAAAACAATGTAAATTAGCAATTCAATGAAACAGAATTACATATAACATAACATTGGCCAATTGATACCGGTTATTAATTAAATGAATTGATATACCTAACCACAGAATGTCTCTATGGTGGTATATAATATAGAGTTCGCTGTAGGTACCTAATCGGTACGTATCTAAGTAGGTATAGTTGTAAATGATCTGTACACGTACAGTTGAAATGTTATTAATTGATATCAATATTGGACCACATTAGTCACATTTCACATTATCAGACGCTAAGACCACATGAAATAGTAATCCGCATGTGATCCGTCGTGCTGCATTATTCGACTACATTATCAGCGCCGATGCGCATGGAATATTCGGCATAGGGGCAAAATTCACGTTGCAAGGGTTGCATATTCGGCCCGAGGCATGCAGAGGCGAGCACACGTGGCTGCCACGGCTGCTTGCCTCGGAATCTGACCAAATGCCCATCGGAGCTCGATTGTTAGCTAAATAGCAATTCTTTATTTATGAGCTAGACCTGCTGTTTGCGGTGGGAAACATCTGAGGTGAGCTATGAGGAAGGAATTTTTATTCAACCGCGTGAATAAAGCGAGGTTTATTCCACTTCTAGCGGAATCAGGTTAGGACTGTCTCCACAAATTCGCTTGCAACAAAGCTCATGTTGAGCTACAAAACCATTTACGCCATTCAAGAATAGATAATCCTCATAAATAGCAATTTGCGTCGTGACAAACGATCTGCGTTGCGCCGCTGCTTAGTTTGGAAATCTCGTATAATGCTGCTATTGTTAATTATACAAGTCACCGCGTCGCTAAACATACGATTTATTGTTAGCAAACTGGAACGGCGATAGATCTAGCTAGCGTGAGATTTGTACGGCAGCGTCACAACGCAATGAATAGCTTAAACATTGAAAAGTTAAAACTAACATTTATCTTTCTTACATTGAAAATAATGATCATCAGCTTATTCAAGATTAACTTTCGAATAATTTGCTAATGTTCAAGTACCTACTCTGCGGCAAGAGCAGCAGATAAAACTGCCTTCTCAAAAGCGTCTGGTCGCGATCGGTTTTTATTTGCCTTCGCATGTCAAGAGAGGCTGGTTTACGAGTCGAAAAATCGACATCTTTGCCTCTCAACGGCAGAATGTCAGTTGGATCGTGATCGAACAAATAGATAACACGAATCGGGCTTCAGATCTAGCGGCTACACCTTTTTGTCCGAGAAACACTACCGGCAGGGGCTTAAACTTCGTGTTTTAATGGAGACTTATCGCTGTATCAAATCTAGACTGACGATTAAGAAACAATAGGATATTAATAAAAACGTTTCTTTTACTGGAGCGAGGCATGAAAATGTGCAGTTATTGGAACCATGCATACCCCATTCATAATGTGCTACGAGAACAATGTTCAAACGAATTTATTTTTCTAAAATTACGTGGAATGCTGAAAAGTGTTGTTTTTATGGTGTCAAGCGCTGTAGAAGTTACATAAGAGCTGTATATCTCTCAGTAAGCACCAGAGCCGAGCAGGGCAAATAAAACAATAGAACAATGAAATACGCTGGACTGAAGCGCGCTCCGCTAATGAACTGCCACTGACACCAAGCACTCTTGGTATTAGAGCAACCATTACTTAATGTAGAAATTATGGAAAATAGTAATTGACATTGAAACTTCGGGTTGGTTTCAGCAACAGTTGTGGTAATACTTCTTCATTTAATTTAACTATAGCTAACTCTTCAGTCGTAGGTAGGTATTGTTTATTGAAAACTGAAAACAACTGGCACGCTTATCTACTTAATAGGTCGAATTTTGGACAACTTTGCAAAATCATCTCTGTACCGAATCTTTGCATATCAAACAATAACTTTAATAAAATCTATTCTACACACAAACAAAGATAAAACCATCGATAAACAAAACTCCTTTTGCATTGCAAAATTACTTAGTGGTTAAATAACTACAATTAACAATTCTAATGACTCGTCCAGTTACGAGTCTCAAGAGCGTTCAGTCGTTGGTGCATCGGATGAAAAAGTATGGTTGGGTCCAGCGTGGTATGCACGGAATGGGAGAGAGCATCCGGGCGGCTGCGATTGTTGCCAGTTATCACTGAATGTTTTCCACCGGGGCATTTTGTGCCGCCACAAAAAACCACATAAAGGGCGGGAGCGGCTCGTTTGAGACGCCGCCCCTGTGGGAAAATCGTCGCCAGAAAACTGCGGTGCAAATAAATTATAAACTCTCGCACGTGGAACGCGGCCGCATACACAACGATTTATTCCTATAAAAATAAGTTGAGTTTTGTTGCCGCTTTTATGTGAAATACCTAACTGGGCTGATCCACAAGCAAACAAGCAAATTCAGTAAACTAATTAATATTAAATTGCAATTAGCTGTGAAATTGTCTATCGATTAAAGTAAGAAGTATACGCCTGTATGATATCAATGAAAAACTAACAATAACTTTGAGCCGTGCCAAGTCTAATACATATAAATACGTCGATGCAAGGAGTTCAAGAAGCGATTTGTACATGCAAATTGTCGGCACAACCGGCCTTTGTAAATGTCGCGCTATCTCACGGCGGCGAATCATTAGCGAAAACGGAGCCCGGAATAGAACTGACAGCGGGACGATTGCGACCCGTGATGGATGACGGGGGTTATTACTGCCGGTTCATATCCAGGCAGCGAGCGAAAAACTAACCAATCGACTCCGTAACTAATTATTAATTTTGACTTTTTAAAGTACTACAGAATGTTCTGACACAACTCTTTGACCATTTCAAGCCTATTAACAAACAAACTGCAATACCTACGGTGTCATTTGAAAGTTAATCAAAAGATATTGTTCTCAAACAAGGCTTAGTTGGGTCTTTCCCAAGCTTGAGTACCTATCAGTTTTAGCTAGTAGTGACTGTGCCAGCCCCTACACTTCTCTATGAATTCTATGATACGGGACAGCTAAACAAACACCTAATGTGTTAAATCAAGACCTAATTGTTGAATACTCAGGCAAAAACAGATAAATTAAGTGGCTTGTGTAGGATAAACATTCTGTAGGTAGCTAAGTGGTCACAGAGGACAAACGCGACCGCGATGGAAAAAAATCCAGTCGGGCGGTTGGACTAGACATTACTTTGTAGCGCGTCCATGTCGCTTGCATTGAAAACCTGCAGAAAATGCATCGACGATAAGAAAAAATTCAGTCCGCCCGAGCACATATAAGTACAGCATAGCGACGGTTGCATTCCATGGGAATGCCTCGCATATCGAGACTTTAAACTAACCATTTACCGATTGCAGATACGCCACGGCCGACGAAGTAATCTGGTCAGATCGCTTCACTCGCATACTTGGCGCGACATATAATTTTTAACCTAAATAAGTAAGGAATAGTTGTTTTCATCGTGTCGTGTGGTTTAACTATTAATTTCCTTATACGTATATTAAGTAGGTACTAGTTGTGCCCCGCGACTTCGTCTGCGTGGAATATAAAATTGCCGATAACTTTTCTTTCCGACATCCGATTTTAATTAAACATAGCTTATATGTTGCTCCAAATGATGCTCTATCTACCCTTGAAAAGGTTCAGTAGTTTCAGAGATTAACTCTAACAAACAGACAGACAGACAGAAAAGATTTCTAAAAAATGCTGTTTTGTGGTCTACCATACATCTTTAGATCCCCCGTTCCTTTTTTTGAACTTTTCATTATATGTACAGACACGCCGGGTTCTGCTCTTTTATTATAGTATAGAAGATAGATAGATAGATAGAAGATATCGTACTATGTAATTTATCCAATTTAACTAAAAGGTGCCCTAATACATAAATAACCCCTTAAGTGCCGACAACTTTTTCGCTAGCCATTGTCCGTTTCGCCAAAAGGAAGCAAAACTAATCCATCAAAGATTTTTTAGGGTTGGTGTGACATTAGAATATTCGTACATTAAAGTATGTATAAGTATACCTGTAAATGGCATAAATATGAGGCAGCGGCGAAATGACCTACATTTTTGCTGTAAACAAATATTATAAATGCGATGTAAATCTGTCCGTTACCTTTGCACGCTAAAACTGGACCGATTTAGATAAAAATTGTGGCATTGTCTAGAAAATGCAATATAAATCGGATACAAAATCAGGAGTTACAGCTGAGCGAGTATCTGTACTTCCTGCTGTAATTCATAAGTCCGTACGGCGTACGGAGTATGCCTTAGTGTCCTATCATGATGTCTCCGTCAGCGAAATGTATCCGAACTTAACGGTAAGTCTCGTCGTGGAATAACAAAAAGCGGTCCTGTGGTATCGCCACTACTTTTATCCTTGTCTCACACGGGATCCCTGTGCACGAACGTGTAAGACGCCGTAGATTTTATAATGCCGCTTCTAATTTGAGTTGGTTTTAATTTATAGTGCGACAGCCGCGCGGGTTCGTCGCTGGAACCAGGACGCCTCATCAATCTTTGGAGCTGAGAATGGAGAAGGCTGAAACATCGTGCCGTTTTGTAAGAGCATGTTTCACGGAGCAAAGTCGCTCCTGCTCCTTTATTACCCGCTTCCGTCTAAGCGACGTAATAAAGAAGTTAGAATAAAGAAGATGGATGTTACTTGCCTTATATCTGGACGCTTGTGTCGCGATGTCGCGAATATCCTTTTGTATTTTTAAAGAATAGATATAAATAGACCTAAGGACCTATGCTTTATTAGTGTATAACTTTATTATATTAAAAAAAACATTATAACACACTTTTATAATATTAGTATGGATTATATGTAGAAATTGTACTCGTATCTATCGCCCTTAAGCACTACAGTGCCTCAGTGTCTGATGCGAGAGCTAAATTTTATCAGAGAAGCGTGCTGTAAATATGTACTAGACTTAGGTGCTAAATGGCGACAATCATAAATCAAGGAACTGACTGATACATCAAAGCACAGCCGAAACCAGAAATTTATATAGACTCCTTGGAGAGTGCAGGGAAGCACCAAGAGAGGATTTTCCAAAATCCTACGGGAACGGGAAAAATTGGACCGACGCAGATTATACCGCGGCCGACGGCTAGTTAAAAATAAAGAGCTCCTTAATAATGAAAACATCTTGCCTGAACGAGCAAGACACATAATTCCTATGTAAACGGTGTGGCAGAACGTCTGTTCCCGATATAACCTGTACTGTAATGAAGCGAGTGGACTGGACAGTGGACGTATCGGCGGCACGTCAAAATCAATATAAAGCCGCTGCCTTACGTGTATATGTACTATGAGATTCAAATTGATGTTATGTTAGGAAAAAAGGACAACAATAGGTACAATATACTTTATTAAACACTACACATTAAAGGAACAGTACAGATAAGGTAATTAGACAAAAAGTATGGCACACTGCAGGCGCTCTTATACGCGGCGGCGGTTTGGTATATATTTAATAGAGAATTTTGCCACATTGTAAGTACCTATCTACCTAAAAGTCTTACCTGTAGTTACCATATGGGATATTAATTGTTATTTCAGCAATTACTTAGTGAACAACATTTTTTTTCTGTGTTCTGATATGCCTAATCACAGTGTTTACTGATCTGAAGTACCTAAAAGTTAACGTTTTCATAAGTAAAACGCTGATATGAAATCATGAAAAACTCGTAGGTAATTAATTAAATATATCTAGATAATTTGTGATAGATTATTTACTCGTAATAAGTTGATACATGTATTGGTAACTAATGTTAGATGAGGAAGCGATTTTATGTTTAAGTGAAACTCCTTAACTTTCTAAATAAGACAACACAACAAAACTTCTAAATTGTCCTCTTTAGGTACTCCCAATGTGACGTTTCCATCAAACTTGATGCAAATAAATACAAAGGAACACTCTAAGAACAGTTTTTGTAGTTCGCGAACTTCGGCTGTTGCTTCTTAATTTGGCGAAGAGGTACGACGGGTTCACTTTTTTAGAAACTTCTTGTTTACAATGTTAAATTAGTCAAATTATCTTGTGCGGAAGTCGACTTCAGGTGTATAATACATGAGCAGAGAATATTCAAAGGAACTCTCTAAGAACGTATCCATATTGACGAAATAATTCTCCATTGCAATCAAATACTACTAATTTAAACTTGTCATTAATTTCGAGAAAACTTAATGCACATAGTGCATACTGAACGAGTTCACATAGTAAATTGTTACCTTCAGAATAATTTTACGACTGGCGAAGGTACGGACAACTGTCGGCGCAGTTAAAGTTACTGTAACATTTGATAACTTTATTGAATGTAACAGAGTGGAAGCGAGTTGAAAACTAGCGCAGTTTAGGTTCCTACCGGCGTGTACAAACGGAGCGTAGGTGCTTTTAGAAGCCGACAGACAATCAAAGCGAGCACGAGCCCAATTGCGAAATAAAACGTACAAATAACAAGTTTAATTAAATTGCCAAGACCGGCGGCGCGGGAACAATTCCAACTATAACGATAGTTTAACAAGTGAACTCAAAGTGAGCTTCATATCGAATGCTTCCAGCAGCACTCGTACCCACGGTGCAGTCAATCGAGGAAATTATTCCTAGGTGCATTCAGGATTGCGCTATGTTGCTATACTTGCCGCTTGATACACCTTCAGTCCATATAGATTTTCACCACATTCTTACTCCTTTTAAATGTGAAAGTTTATATAATATCTACGGTATCGGTACTAAAACTGGACAGGGCTCCAGTTATGGACACTCCAACTCATGAACTCATGCGGCATAAGCGTCTAATCACAGATGGGGCGTCTGACGCGTCCACGACTGGACTGTTTTCAAGACTGGCATTTGGGCCTATATTCGAAGTCTTAATAGGGATCTCGCTGTTCCCTATAGGATCGCTCACGCGCCGCGGGAACTTTAAGCTGAATTAAAGTTCAACTTGACGCGTGAGCGATCCTATAGGGAACAGCGAGATCCCTATTTAAGACTTCGAATATAGGCCCTGGAATCTGGATTTGCGCGGGTAACACCGCGGTGCATTTTTAGTGTTTAACGCATTCACTGCCAACGACGCATATATGCGTTTTGCTGACTTTCCCGCAGTGCCTTGAACGCACATGTGCGTTGCAATGTTCCCTTAATGACAGATGTGGCACCTGGCGAAAGTACGTAAAACAGAAGTGGCACAGTGAATGCGTTAATCAATAGCGGTACAAGTAGATATAATTATTACAACAAGCGTCGGTGACCATGACTACAAAAATCGGTGCACGAAAATGTTCACTCCATTAAGATTTTATAATGTAACAGTGTTAACAGTGTAATATGCGGACGTACAACATAAAATTAAATCAAGGTCGCATTAGTAATTTACTTAGTAAGCAGTCGGCTTTTCCCTGTCATTATTGAGTCAAACGTGCTAGACATGATGTTTCTTTGGAATGAAAAAAGTCTATTACAATTTTATTACAACAGTTTTGTTGACAATGACTATGTCATCGGTTCAAAGTGTAATAACGATACGATTCAAGACGTTTATAATTGGCTGTGGTTTGAAAACAAGGTAATCGCATTTATGATAGAGGTAAATCAATTACGACGCGCGTAAATATGCAAAATATTAATTACACGGTTGAGCTATCTATAAAGTAACCGACCGTTTAAATGACAAAGCTAGAGACGGGAGACGTGCCGTCTCGTCGGTAAACGTTACACATACTGCACTTGCACGGAACACTGCGTTAGAATTAGAACTTTTCGTATTGTTCTCGAAATTGTATATGAGAAAATAATGTTCCTTAAATTTAGTTTAAAGCGGACATATAACTTTTCTGCTCTGTTTTGCTGAGACGCGACACGGATGACACCGATTTCACACAGTCGTAATTCCCATTTGTCACTTTTGTGGAGGGCAAAATTAAGATAAATAAGAGGCGAAGATTGGTCCCTTCGCATCAATCCCTCTTTTTACGTCATTAGAAGTCCAGACGGGATGTGATTTTGTAATTAATAATAAACTTTACAGCTTGGGAATTATGGTTCATTTCATTGAGACAATATCGAGGGTTCTACAGCAGAGTGGTAATCCACAAATAGGTGTCCGAGAATAGAGCGAGGCTACTGGACACGCGTCGCAAACATTTCCAGAGCTGCATTTTTCTTACGATGGACATTTATATCCAACTAGCTTTTGCGCGCGACTTCGTCCGCGTGGAATGCGATCAGAACTTTCCCGCGGGAACTATGCGTTTTCCCGGGATATAAAGTAGCCTATATTGTTGACCCGTGTTATAATTATAAACTACCCCCATACCTAATTTTGTTGCAATCCGTCAAGTAGTTATCGGTACATACAGGGTGGCCCAATAAAACGTTGACAAACTATTATTAAAATATATCTGTATTACTTATACCAATCTTTCACAACGACATTAAATAATAAACTAGCACTATTTAGGACTAAAAATAACTAACTATCTTCAAAATATCCCCCTTTGAGTTTGATATATAGGCGTAAACGTTTGTTAAAATTGCCCACTATATGCCGCAGCTCCTCTAAGGATATTTTATCCCACTCCTCAATAAGTTTTGCTTTCAGAGCGTCGATATTTTCGAGTTGGGTAGCACAAGCCCTTGTCTCTAAGATGGACCATAAACTATATCCATTGGGTTAAGGTCAGACGAGTAAGGTGGCCACTCTTTTGAGCTTATAAAACCGGGAAAATTGTCCTTGCACCACTGCTGCACACTAAGGGCCCTGTGAGATGGAGCAGAGTCTTGCTGGTATATCCATTGTTGGTTGCCAAAATGTTGTTGGCTCCAAGGAAGAACTACGGTTTCAAGAATGTCTCTTCTGTATGTTTCTTGGTTAATTTTGACACCTTTTTCTATAAAAACAAGGGGTTTTTTGCCCGTAGAGCAAATTCCACCCCAAACCATAACAGATTCCAGCTTTTGGCGATAAGGAATCACAGAATTCGCACCAGGACGACTAGAGCACCACATTCTGTCATTTTGGCGATTGTGAGCCTGTTCGATGGAAAAAAGTTTTTCATCTGAAAAAAGGACGTTTTCCCACCTCTCAGTGGCGGCACGCTTCTTAATTAAACGACATCTCTCACAGCGAACGTTTATGATTTTATCTGTAAGAAGTTGTGCTTTACGCAGCTTGTATGCTTTCAGATTAAGGTCATTTTGAACAATACGTTGCACCGTCGAACGACTTACACCCAAGTCGCGAGCCATTTTTCGTACTTTGGTCCGTGGATTACGACTAAGTCGTTTCTTGATATTTTTTCGGAGCGTAGGAGTCCTAACTGTCCTCTTTCTTCCTCGGCCAGGGCGGTCTGCAATATCACCGAGCTCATTGAATCGCTTAATAGTCTTAGAAACAAGTTGACGACTGACACATAGCGATCTAACTATCTCACACTGACGATTTCCAGCTTCATGTAAGGAAATTATTGCTGCACGTCGAGAAAACATTACAATATTTCATTAAAAACAAACAGTATTAAACAAGAAGTCTATTTCGAATGATGACTGAAATGTGTGAAAATGGAACACAAAAAGAACAGAACTCGTAATGCGTTCCATATTTAAAAAAAAATAAAAAAAATTTGTCAACGTAATATTGGGCCACGGTGTACATACAGTAAATTTTTCTAAAAATCGTTATTTTGTGTTCAGTAGGTATCATTTAAATATAGTCCCCTCGACTTGATAGTTTATTTTAATTTTCAAGTTTCAGACGCGACTTCTTCTACAGACTTATTATTAGTATAGATACTTAGTATAAATCAGTTTTATAATAAGTAAAAAAAAACAATGCTTTTGTTATAATTGCCCTAATAATGTTAAGTGTCAGCATCAGCAGTTACGATATTACTATTATTTTACAATGTATTTATGTACAGGCGAAGTATGAAAATTTTAAGCTCACTGGCTATTGCCGATGTATACGCCGTAATGTAAGGAGGGAGATTGACAGTCTAATATAATTTACATAACCCTTGGCCATAAAGTGGGATTTTCTGCCCGCTACGCGGAGAGAAAATCTCACTTCTTGGCCAAGGCAAGACGTAAAACTTTTGACAAACCACGGGCGGTAATTCGTAAAGCCCCAGATCGCATATTTATGGCCCTCACCTTCGGTTCGGGCCACAGAAACCTGCGATCTGGGACATTTACAAATTCACCACCCTAGGTCTGTAATGTACTATTACATCACCCTTGGCCATAAAGTGGGATTTTCTGCCCGCTACGCGGAGAGAAAATCTCACTTCTTGGCCAAGGCAAGACGTAAAACTTTTGACAAACCACGGGCGGTAATTCGTAAAGCCCCAGATCGCATATTTATGGCCCTCGCCTTCGGTTCGGGCCACAGAAACCTGCGAATGTACTATTATTACCTTGTCTCTGACAATATAAAAAAATCGGTAAGAATTCGATTTTTGTTTAATTTACAATTGCTGAAACTTGTAACGGGAAATTTATTTGAATGCTTATCAGTGTCACAAGTGTCTTTTATTTTCATCCTATCCAAGTTTCAGCAAGAGTAACGTTTTATTCTTGACTAAAGAACCACAGTTTGGATTTCAACAAATTGGTGATTTTAGTCTTCCTTGAAGCCGTGGTGGCGTAGTGGTTCGACCTATCGCCTCTCATGCAGAGGGTCGGGGGTTCGATTCCGGCTCGCACCTCTGAGTTTACTTATGTGCGAAATTCACTTTTAATTTACCACTGAGCTTTTCGGTGAAGGAAAACATCGTGAGGAAACCTGCACGCATCTGCGAAGTAATTCAAAGATGTGTGTGAAGTCCCCAATCCGCACTGGGCCCGCGTGGGGACTATAGCCCAAACCCTCTCGTGATGAGAGGAGGCCTGTGCCCAGCAGTGGGACGCAAATAGGCTGCAGTAGTAGTAGTAGTAAAGGTATCCCGCAATGTGTAACACTGAATATCTCTGATTCGTGGTCGGGAAGGTTGTTTGGGGATTAGTGGGAGTGAACCCTTCGCAGGTCAATAAAGCAGGTAGCTAACCGCCACGGCGGTTGCTCACCGACGCCAAGCCAATACCTCGCTCGTTACACGGCCGTTATTTACTGAAATCTCGATCACAATCAAACTGAGTACTATTTATTAAGATTCTTATTAGCAAAATCTAAGAATACACAGTTAAATCGCAACTAGTTGCGATCAATACTAATTCGAGGAATTTGATTGCGGATAGTTATTACTAGATAGATTACTAATATTAACTACCCAATATCTACCTTAATCAACCATATCGTAATCCATTAATAATTATTAATTTTATCTTCGCCAGTAAGTTAGTTAACATTTTAAAAAGTTCACAACTCAGTTCAATAGAAATTTCTTTGAAGCTCTTATAGTGAAAGATGATATGAAGCGAATAACATCGCACAATGTTTATTATAGATTGTCGTTTCTTGCTGAGTCCGGTTACATGAGCTCGGTGAGTAAGCGAATGGGCAGACTTCTACTATTACAGCATCCGGAGTGCCCATCAACAGTTTGTCAATAAGGCATTCACCTGCAAATTATCTGAACAAGATTCCAAAGTAATCCATATTACACACCCACAAAAAAAAACACTAATTTCTGAACGCATCCTTTCTCTATCTTCTCCTTTTCCAAAACATTGGTACCAACACAACGAATTACGCCCGCGCCCAACTGATCGCGCTCGCGCCGCCGCTCCGCTTTAGCGCCCGAATAAGGAATAAAGAAGATAAAAGAAGACCCTAGATGTGGATTTTTTATCAAAGAACACCGCTACCTTGAACCAGCATCATCAGTCATCCAACCAGAAAGCACCGAGATTCCGGGCACAAATAAGATAAGGCGGCGCAATTGTGAGTACCAATCCTGACTTAGGTATCCCTCTAAAAAACACACCACATTTGTTCGATTCAACTACTTTACCTTGATTGTGTTGTGTTTCATTTGGTAATTAAATAAAAGAAAGATTCAGAATTTTTTATTCCTTTCCCAAATTATTCATTATTATAATTTACAGCGAATGATGCACTTATGATCATTAATATTCAGAGCGTCGTCGTACAGGTTTACACAACTTAGAAAGCGCGTGGATTAAGCAATAATAGACTTTGCGTCAACGGCTTAAGTCCTTCGCCACGCGCCTTCTAAGTTGTGATGTGCTATACCTACTTATAAAGTTAAAATAAATATGCTGATCAGATTGATATTCGAGAATTACGAGAGATCTCGTGAGTTGTGGATAGTTTTCAGCTGATTGGAACTGCACCGCCGTATTTTGCGAGGATATCACTAAATTACAATGCTGGTTTTTAAAACTCTGGAACAAATTGATTTACCCTCACCCTCGTGGGTCAGAAGCTGACTTACTCCCATGCAAGACACCTCTGTGTCGCTAAATGGATCTTTAGCACAGTCGTGTGTGCGTGTGTGATAATAAGGTTTCGGCTCCAAGACATAAAGAGAAATGCGAGAGCGAACGTTGATTGTTTTTTGGAAGTTAGTCCTCTAACTCCTGCGCTAGAAGAAGAGTTTAATTAAGGAACAAAGTGAAGTGGCGAATGGCGCTGAATTCAATTTCCCTAAGACAGAATACGTGATAAATCGCTCCGAATCGGCCATTATGTGCGACGCTGCGTGAGGGCCCGGAGTGTCAGCAGTTTACACGTCTTATTGCTTGTCGCAGCCAGCTAGCCGGCGGCGTCTCCGCAATAAAAACATCAACCGTATTGACCAAAATAACTCTTGGCACCTATTCGTGAGTCCGACAGATACTGTAATTGAAGCTCTCCACTGGCTCTAAAGAATCGATACTACTAATGGAGCGTACCGGATTTTTCTAATGTAAATTTTTACTATATACCTATGCACCGTTTTAAAGAGTGCAATTGCAATATAACCGTTCTCAATGTAGCTTTACTCTGACAATAAATAGTTAAATGTGCAATCTAATGAGTTTTGTTCAAATGTTCATGTCCGTAATTAATTAATTAACCTATTTAGCTATTGATTTATACCCATTCTGTCTAGTATTAAAAAACGATTTGCCAGTTAATTTAATGGTTAAATGACAATATTCAGTTCGATTAAGATTTTTTGCGAAATCTCAAAATAACGTTTGTATGTGTTTTTAATTACCTTAAACAGTAGCGAGTGTGATTAAGTCTAACTATAGATAGGTACTTACCAATTTTATCTTGTACAAGTACAAGTTTTATATACAGAGTGTTTATGTTGATATGCGTTAACTCGGCATAGTACTTGGGACATTAACAGAAACGATACCGGCGTAAATGAATTTTAATTGATATGGTTTTTTTTTTTTTTCATACAAAACAAATAAATATTGCCATGACGACTAACTCATAAGTCTCATAACGCCCTTTACAGTTAGACAAAGTATCCTGTCAACTGGGGGCGAATTCTCTGACTATTCGAAATGACTTCGTAAATGACAGATCCATACAAAAATGACAGATTGTTTTGCTTGATTAACTTTGAAAAACTGGAATATGTAGGTAGGTAGGTACTTAATAAAAATTAGCTTAATTTTCATGAATTGTGATTTGAGTCATCTCGATAGATAACTACTTACATTGGGATGAATGAATGAATAAATAAATAAAATAAATAAATAAATATCTTGGGACATTTCACACATATTGACCGAGCCCCAAACTAAGGAAAGCTTGTACTTTGGGTGCTAGACAACGATATAAATACTTATATAGAGAAATACATACATATATAAATACTAAACATCCATGACTCGAGAACAAACATTCGTGTCCATCACACAAAGTTTGCCCCGAGCGGGACTCGAACCCGCGACCATCGGAACAGAAGGCAGGGTCACTACCAACTGGACCAATCCGGCCGTCAAAAATGAATGAATGAATGATTTATTTAAAAATATACAAACATCTTTATAACAGGTTCTTTAAAACCTAGAACTCTACTCCCTAAGTAGGTTAAACCTGAGCTAATAAATATACATTTTATTAAATTACCGGTATGAGACATGGCTTTAGTTTGGGGAAGATGTGTGTGAAACATTGATTTTGTATTATCAATTCGAAGTCATCCAGTAAGTACACTGCTTTATACATAGGTAAGTACCTATTACTACTTAAGAGGGCCCTAAGAACGTAAACGTGAACGAAGAAATCCCCGAGGGATGTGGTCAGCATTTTCATAGCGTATTGGTATCGAGACGTTTAATACTTTCTGCCCTTTGGAAAAACATCACATAACTATTTCATAGCTACAATTTCTTATATTGACTTCTTTTTTAGGGTTCCGAATCTCAAGAGGTAAAAACGGAACCCTTATAGGATCACCCGTGTGTCTGTCCGTCCGTCTGTCACAGTCGATTTTCTCCGAAACTACTGGACCGATTAAGTTGAAATTTGGTACGTATATGTAAGTTTGTGACCCAAAGACAGACGTGTAACGACAATAAATGAATTTTAAACATATACCCTATTTTCGGAGACTACATTTTAAAAAAAATGAAGTTTTTTAAACTAGGTATATCCTGTTACAAATGAAAGTACTTCTTCTTATGAGGATCTCAATATATTTTTTTTATTTCTTTTTTGCCAATACTTTTCGAGTTATTTAAGAAAATAGGCGAAATGACCGCCCCCCCCCCTTTTCTCCGAAACTACAGGACCTAAAATTTTTGAAAAAATACAGAGGATTGACCTGTACACTACAGGAAAATGATTAAGAAGCCCATGGTATTTGAAATCTATCATGACGTCATTGAAAATAATCAAGGGTCGGAACCCTCTCTACGCGAGTTTAGCTCGCTTCTTGGCCGGTTTTTCATATTTATTCTTTAAGTTGCCTAAATATTTATAATATATAAGCCCACTTGTACAAAGTCGCTAAACGCGGGTTAGCCTCTTAACTCAGGCCAAGTTATATTGCTTCCTAGCTTCTGCCCTCATCTTCGCCCGCGTGGAATCCGGTTATCGCGTTCCCACGGGAACTATGCATTTTTCAGGGATGAAAAGTAGCCTATGTCCTTTCCCGGGACTCCAACTATGTCCATACAAGATTTCATTCAAATCGATCCAGCGGTTAAAGTTTGAAGAGGTTACAGACTGAGTTACTTTCTCAATAATATTTAGTTGGATATTACACCAACTTAGCTTACGCCCACTTGCACCAAGCCGCTAACCTCAGGTTAGGCTCTTAATTCAGGGTTAGTTGTATCAACTTTCGAGTTAGAGGCTAACCCGACCGAGGTTAGTGGCGTTGGGGTGAGCTGGGCTTATATAGGGATAACCCGCGGGCTCATGGTGAACGACGCTAGGGTTGCGATCACCCAGACAACCAGTACTTCTGTACGTAAATTAACCTTCTGTGGGTCAAGTGCACTTGTCATCAAAGTTTTGAATCATGTTTGGACCGCCACTGAACACTTTGATGACAAGTGACCCAAGTGGTCGTCTTAGGGATCGCAAAAGTGGCATTCAATGATCCCGCCCGGTCAGCGGCGTTGGTGGAAGTGGGCCTATGACTCAGAGAATATTTCGTTACAGATTAATAATTAAATGTGTAGGTAGGTATTATTAGTATAGGTGAATAGTTCAGTATTTTCAGCGATCATAACATTTTGCATTAATTTACACAATTATCTAATATATTATTGAGAACAAATACAATTAAATGAATAAAAATTGTCCCACAAAACCAGATGGAGTACAGTTTCACTGCGGGTTCAGGAATATTAATCAAGTATACATTTATATCTTAGCCATTAATTACTAGGCTATAGAATAGTATTAATATTAGGATAAGTTTTATATAATATCAAAGTAGTGCTTTTTAAATAATATTTTGAATTTATTTTTATTCTTTTCATGTCGGATAGCTGCAGGCACGTTATTCAATACCTATACACGGTGGGTCAGAAAATATGGCAAAGATTTAACCCACCGTATCGGCTATCGATTCTAAGTATATTGTATAGGCCTTTAATTTTTTTTCGAGTTGGTAAAAAAAAAATGTACATGGGATTGGTTGTGTGAGCGACGCCTGAATCCTATACAAAATATTTTTTTTTACAAACTCAAAAAAAATTAAAGACCTATACAATATACTTAGAATCGATAGCCGATACTGTGGGTTAATTATTTGCCATATTTTCTGACCCACCATGTAATGGTAGGTAGGTAAGTGTTTATTGACATGGACTAAAGTTTTATTTAGCTAAGTATACCTTACTGCCCAGTAATGAATATCCCAGTAATAGTGAGTCACAACCAATGTACCTAACACACGGATGAGTAAATAAGATCAATCGGGGCAATTGCGCCCGAGTGGGGTAAGTCAGTAAACCAATACTTATATTTATTATACTTATCGAGACATTTTTATCTTACATACGCATTATATATGTGGAAGCTTATAATTTGCTTGTAGATGACTAATTTAAGTGCATGTTTTCTTTAAGGCAGTCAGCTTTCCGAATAAAATAAAATAAAAATAAACCATAGAGAAACTATAAACGCACAAAACTTTTATGCTTATTTTATACTTATTTATTAATTTATAGTAATATAATAATAATGTTTATTTATTGCACAAAGACAATTAGAACATAAACAATAAGATACTTAACAAAAACAGGATTCTGTGCACACAGATTACAAGTATAAAAAATATACAGGGGTCCCCAAACTAGGCTTCGCCTGTATCTTAGGAAACCAATGATAAATTAAAACTACAGAATTTAACTAAAAATAAACATTTGCATTGTTATCGTATTATGATACCTAAACAAGAAAAAGGAATAATTATGGTAATAATGAAGAAATTAGGTCTAAAACTTTAGGATGAAGTTAAAAAGTACGTAAATTAACGATAATTTACGTCATGTGGTCATGTAGTCTAAAGTAGGCCACTCTTCAATTAGTGTTTTAGCTTTTAAGTACAAACGATTTCTGAAACAGTTTACGATTTGGATGAAATTTGCAATAGGTATAGGGGGATTACGGGTGTAAACGTGTGAAAAAGTTATTAAAAAAACCGGACTGCGTTAAATAAAAAACACAGGACTAGTTAGTAACCGCTAATAACGTAACGACTTAGGTACTATTTCTACAGTCAGTTTCAGTTAATACCCATTATTAGGAACATTTTTGCTTATATACATTTTGAATGTAACAATATAAACTTAGAAGAATTCATAAGACATATATTTTGCTATCTGAAATATTACCTAACCACCAAAATATATTGTGTTTATTCAATTTATTAAAAGTATAACTTAACTTAATAGGTACGACTTGTGTTGTAGGTTTCCTCGAGATGTTTTCCATCATTGAAAAGCTCAGTGGTCAATTTAAATTGAAGTAGACAGGCCTATGCACCCGAGACGATTTGAAGCCGTGGTTGGTACCTAGCTATGGTATCATGGTCAAACCAGTACAGTATTTAATATGGCACACTGCAATTTATTTTAAAACATTCTATAAAATAAAAATATATTTTTATTCTTATTCGCCCCGCGGCGCCCGCTAAAAAGCATGTTTTTGTATACATAAAACAAGCGACTGGCATAACTACATGCGCTTTACCGTTATTACTGTTATTAGATATAATAAATAGGTAATTGCATTTTATAAATTTGATCACGTAACTGTTCATTTTATTTATATGTCAAAAGCAAAACAATATTATTTTCCAATTAATTAAAAAGAAAAACATGATGAATTTATTTGCTCAAAACATATACTTCCTTGTGCATTAAAAAGATTTCTAAAAAAACAATTCACTACCTAACATTAAAATGATAGCCCGAGTCAATTATTAACTTAAATACTTAAATTGATTACCTACCTATTTTGTAAGAAAGTTTTTTTGTATGGATTATTAATTGTACTAAAACAGATAAAAATAATCAATAATTTGAATAATAAAAAAATTGACGTTAATTATATTTTTTTTATAATTAGTAAGAGTTAAAATATTGATTATTGCTTATTAACGACGGATTTCCTCATAACTCACTTCATTTAAACAGATTTTCCATATGTCTCTAGCCTAGGATCAGTAAAAACGCCGGGAATGTTAGGAATTCAGTCAAATATTTAAGGAATTTTGTTTGTTTGTGTTCGCAGATTGAAATGGATACTCACGCCTCGGGAAAAAATTCGAGTAATAACAGTCCATTACACTTTCGGAAAAAATCACTGCATCGGTATCGATATCACTGTCAATTTGTTTACAATTCACCCGCACATTACGCGAAGAACGTTTGACATTTCATTAAATAAGAGCACAAGTGACATCACCACGCGCAGAATGGAATACGTCAAATCGCATGCAGCCACCAACGCGACTGAAGTGTACGGCGAGCGCGCGATACCATACCGCGTCTTTCGAAAATTGCGCCATCACAGTAAGCACACTCAAGCGAAATTAACAACACAAAAGCACCTTGAGCACACTTCATTCCCGAGAACGCGCCTAATGGCTCCGAGCCCTAGCCTAGATAATGTTTACATCGCGAAATGCTGACTCCCGACCGACCGGAAGTCGACGCGAAGCAGACGCGACAACTATGTAAAATATTGCAGGATCGCGATCGCATTGTTGACATTCCCGAATAAAAATCACCAAAATATCGAGTTAATTGTATGAAAACCACCTTAAATATAATTTTTACTCACCTATTGCGGTGTGTGAAGATGAACTGAAGGGGCGAATTTTGATAAGATGTCGATTCAAGAGTAAATTTAAAGAATATACTCTTATTGGTATGCGAAGAATGGCACAAAGAATCCCGACAACGCACGCGACGAATGCGCACCTCGTTTGCGCATATGCTGACACAACTTCACGGACGTTCCTCCCCTTGCCCCGCGCACACCCGTTTCTGTACGGTTGTGTGCGTGCACAGAGTGGTCAAACGTGAAATTTTGTTCATGTATACACCACCACATGTAAACTTTATACCTGCCTAGCTACCGACCGCCGCCATCTTTGTTACGACCGAGAGCGAGCGTCTTTCTATTTCACTAAAACCGACTTGCCAGTGCCATCTAGCGGAGATTTTCTATTTACGAATGCTATCGGTAGATGGCATACAAAATGCTGTCAATTGATTAACTTTTTACATAAAAATGGTAATTGACATTCTAATAATTAACGATGCATTATCTGTATGGTTCAATATTTTTTTGTAGTGCTACGAAGTGCTCTATTATATTGAGAAATCACTTCTTCAATTTAATGTTACAATTAAACACTCTACTGATAATACTGTTGAGGAGATTTACGAACTTTGTCATATTTTGACATGACTCAGATATATTTTTTACTTGCGCTTAGTTATTTAGTCGAATGAGTCAACATTAGGCCTGCACTAAAAGTGGTAAATAAACAAAGGCGACTTATTCTTCTTAGTACTTTATTTCATAAACTGAGATAAAAGGATAACTCCTCTTGGTTACCTAAATTAATTTTAATGAATGAATCTTAGATTTACTTATTGTTTAGTTCGATACAATAATAAATAAAATGTATTCAGTCGTGACACTACTTAACTACTTAATAATAATAACAATATCAATCATTGTAACAGTAAACATTACCTTTCATTTATAACCGTTATTAATATTTTATTAATTTTAACATATGGATTTATTATGGATTTTTTTACGTGTGTTAAAATGATCTATGCCTGGCTGTCAATAACAATGTAGAGGTAAAGCTAAGCTAAGTATTAAATTCACTTAAGATTAATTAAAATTAATGAATACCATAGTAAATGTCCCATCAAGTATATTCGGAATTTCCCAGCTGTTTCTTTAAACGTAAACATTTAGTTACATTTTAAGTAGGTATCTACAGGTTATAATGATTTGTGATTTCATTAAAAAAAAATAAACAATAAGTATTTCAATACATCAGGCAGAAATAATATCTAAAATACTAAATGAAAAGCTGCTTTTTTTGTTTGTTAGGGTTGATAATAAAATAGATACTTGTTAGAATTACTCTTTGAGAATATAATCGGTTTGAGGGCATTTTTTTGGTCGCGTAGATTTGGCATCCTTCATTTTTTTTTGCTTCGTACGGCTGATTTATGCATGTATTAGCTTATGTAATGTTCATTTTTTATTTCATGTTTATGTATGTTTATGAAATTTATCCTTTTCTGAAATTATTTGTTATCTTCCTTGTATTTCTGTTGTTTCTTTCTGATATTGATGCACTTTTCTGTTTGGTCTTATGGTTGACTAGTAGAGAATATCTTTAGGCATTAAGTCCGCCAATTGTATATTTGTATGTGTAATGAATATTTCAATAAATAAATAAATAAATAATAATGGGCCTATATTCGAAGTCTTATCTAAATAGGATCGTCGTGTGAACTTTAAGCAGCTACATTTAAAGATCAACTTGACGCGTGACCGATCCTATAGGGAACAGCGAGATCTCTATTTAAGACTTCGAATATAGGCCCTGGTTTCATAGGAAAGCACAAGTAACTTCCAATGTAGGTACCTATGTACGTATACGACTAAGTATTTAAGTAATTAGAAAAGGTGGTAGTATACCTACCTATTTTGTGTTGAAAGATGTTATTAAGTATTTTTGTTCTTTAATCATATCTCACCACCACCACAACAGCCGTCCCTCTGCTGGGCACAGGCATCCTCTCATCATGAGAGGGTTTGGGCTTTAGTCCCCACGCGGGCCCAATGCGGATTGGGAAATCATATTCATTTCATTTTTACTATATGAAGCACGTAAGGTATGTATCTAATATTAAGAAATATACCTATTAAACACTTAACGATAAGTAACAAATCTTAGATCGAAACAACCTGGTGAAGTGAACAACCGTATGTAGGCTAGGACCTCACGGAACGCAAGAGAATAATGTCCGTCCTACCGCGAGAAAATACCTACTTGTGGCACTTTGTTTTTGACTATTCTACAGGTTACTTAACGCATTCTAATTAACCAGAGAGACTAAATCTGAAAAGAATGAAATTATTTTCGACGGGCAAGGGAAAAAGGCGCGTCGGCAGAAGGAAGAAATCGTGGCCCCGTAACATTAGAGAATGGCCCAGCATTGCCACCTTTTTCGACTGGCAAAAGATGAAAAAATAAACGCGGAGCTCACAGCCTTCAGTAGTTTAGATGCACTATAAGAAGAAGAAGATATTCTCTATATCGCTCATCGGTGACGATATGACAGAAGCTAAGATTTTTTTTACATATTAGTTTCACATAAATACAAACTTGGAAGAAGTCTTTCCTTCATTCTGTGGGCACAAAGCTGAGCAACCCCAGGCGGGGTTATTTTTATCAATACATATTTATAATAACTTTGAGTTTTCAATTATATTCGAGAAGATTCCAATTATCTAGCATCCAATTTGGTATTTTTTTAGGGTTCGTTAGGTAGGTATAGCACGACACAACTTAGAAGGCGCGCGGCGAAGCACTTAAGCCGTTGACGCAGAGTCTATTATTGCTTAATCCACGCGCCTTCTATGTTGTGTCGAGCTATACCCATTATGTAGTTACAAAACTACATATTGGGTTACAGTTAGGTATTTAAGAAGAAAATTTACCATTTTCAACAAATAACTACTTTTTGAAAATTTATTCTTATTCACGCACGAGTATTCCTGCTAGTTCGGTTTAAATTACTCCATGCCAAAAATCCAATGCAACAATGTACCCAATAATTAAATAATGCCAATTTGAATTTGTATTTACTTACTTACGTTAAAGTGCAATGAAAATCTCAATTTCCATTCATTTAGTTCATGATGGATATGTCTTAAACAGTGAGCATTTAACGCCGACATAGAATTTGGTCCGTTCAATACATTGAGTACTTATTAATTTATATAAATTTTACTACAATAGTTAAATAATTGTAAATTATGATAGGTACACTTTACGTTAGCCAGCTAGCTTTTCTATCAGGATAAAATCCTTATAAATGGAGTTATTTATACTTAGAGCCTGAAATTTTACGTATCATTGACTTAGTTACTCATCATTTTTCACATGTCACCAAGCACTTGTGGCCTCCTTATATTTTCAAGTAACTATGACGTTCATGAACAAAAACTAGCTGATGCCCGCGACTTCCTCCCGCGTAGACTTAGAATTTGCGTACCAGATGATACTATAAGTATACGTAACACAATAGATGGTTATAGTTATAGAAGTATTGAAAAAATGGTTTGACCCGTGGAAAATCTGTTCCCGTGGAAATATCAGGATGAAAAATATATTCCCAGGGTCTCAAATTATTTCCATAAATTTCATCGAAATCGCTCTATTCGTTGCGACGTGAAGGAAGGACAAACAAACAAACAAACACACTTTCACATTTATAATATTAGTATGGAATATTAGTATAAGTTCACTAACATCATCATCATCTAATGCAAACCATTGTAATTTTATAGGTATACTCGTATGCTAATTCCTTTTGGAAATAGCAAATAAATTGAAAATTGCGGGTATTCCATTTGCATACCGTATAGAACTAATCACTTATAGAAAATGTGATTTATAGGATAAATAATATTTGACAGGTGTCAGATTTTATGAGTTATAAATAAAAGCATGATTACGATCCCATGTTGGTTGCTGTGGAAGCACGCTGCAGATGGAAATATCGGTTTTACCGCCTGTTGTTTACCTATTTAATGTGTATTATTTCTGTATTTTCTTTGTTTTATTTATATGGTGTTTAATAGAGAGTGTTGTTGTAGATGTTGCTTTACAATTTACATGCTCCAATAAATCACTCCTTGGCATTGTGTCACCTATGCTTATGGGATCTTACCTCTATTTTGGAGCACCCGGACGAAACATCCGGGATAGGATATCTCGTCCTTTTTATCCCAAAAGGCTATCTATAGGTAATCTGTGTCACAGAGACACAAATAAGATTTCTATCCAAAATCCTCTATCGAGGATGAGTTTCTGAGATTATTCCGGGATTTCCGGGATAATATGTAGCCCATAGCTTATTCCAGGTTACAAACTGTATGTTTGCCAAAATTCATGCAAATTGGTTGAGACGTTTTAGCGTGATTGAGCAACAAACATCCAAACATCCAAACACACAAACGTTCAGCTTTATTATATTAGTAAGATCTAAATTGGACGTGTGGATTTGTACGCAACGAATGAAAAAAAGTTGACTAAATTTTGGGTCGAGATCATATCAATTTTATCACACTTACTACCTACTACGAAATCTTAAGGTCAATTAAAAAAAAATACTTTATATTTTATATGAGTATCAGAGGACCTATTTTTATCTCACTTTATAATTGCAAACAATTTTAGACTTACGTTTAATTGGTTATTAATAATCAACAAATACAAACAATAAAGTTACTTTCTTTCGCTGCAAACGACTATCGTCTTTTATTGAAGGAAAAAAATAAGAAACTAATCTACATAATATTAGATTTAATAGTATATTATAGTATAGGTGATCAATTATCGTTATATACCTACAGCAAATAAACATTATTTAATTGGAGATAAGATAACTATGAATTAACTGAAACAGAATCTTTGAAAATAAAAACACAAACAAAAGAAAAAAGTTACTCGCCTCATTTATTTTCTGTTAACCTATAAAAACTACAGAACGAGATCATGTCAGTTATCTTCTACATATTATGTATTTACTAAAGGCAATGTACGTGCCATCTAGCTAGCCAAAGCCATCTACTTAGACTAGTAGTTTCGACCTAAACTTCGGATTAAAGCTAGTGTACCTAATTATAATTACAGGAAGGCTAAAACTTCGACGAGAGCATGAATTGAGAGAGCTCAGTGGCCTGGTGGCCATTAACAATTTTCACAATGGAAAAATACTTCATTTTTTTCATCAGTTCATCTCTCGAAAGTCACTAAATTGACAATCCGTTTCATCTTTGTTTCGTCTTGATCGTGGAATATTCTGCTTTTTTTTCTGCGATCTCTATGCAGGAGTGTCGTAGTCGTAATCTTTCGGTCTCATTATTTGTTACATATTCTATTTCACATGAAGAAACAAAACTCCAATTCTCATGTAAGTATATTCAAATAGCGTATAGTTTTAGTTGGAACACCGTACAAGATTATTGGAAGCGTAGTGTAGGGAGTTATACAACCAGTGGCCTTATTTGAGTTTGTAAAATTGGATATGGGATTTCCCATTTCCCAAAATAATAATACATTATCTTCCTACTTAGCGAAATTCCATTAGAATAACTCATCTCGATCGAGTCCTTAAAATTGAGATTCATTTCCCTGAATGAAAAGTATTTTGCTAAAGGAAGAAACATAAATCGTATGTGCCCAAGTTATAAATAGGTTCTTCGATCTTCGACTCACCTCGTCTCTTTCGCATAATTGTGCCAGTCGTAGTGTGAAAGAGATAGAGAGAGGTGGTATTTAAGGTTACTTAGTCTTCTGATGGGGGCACAGCACTTGTAATTCGTGGAGAGGCAAGTCTCGGACGACAATGGCGTGGAACGCCATGTTGGCAGTCGCTAGGATGTACTCGCAGACCGAGAACCAAGTAAACGCTGGAAAGAGAGACGTAATTATTGAACATTTTGATTATATATGAAAATTATTAATTATCATTATCATTCATCATTATAATGTAATTAATTATAATTATTTATTCTACGATCTAAGGATAGGCTTTTTTAGGGTTCCGAAGTCCACAAGGAACCCTTATAGTTTCGCCATGTCCATCCAACTGTCCGCACTATTGCTCGGAGATGCTTAGTTCTAGAAAGCTGTAATTTGGCATGAATTTATATATTAGTTACGCCGACAAAGTGGTACAATAAAATTTTGATATATTTTTTTTAGGGTACCGCCCCTACTCGTAAAGTGGGGATGTATTTTTTTTCTTGCGTACCCGTACATATTTATTTATTTATTTATTTATTTATAAAAGTTAACATGACCTTACAGCTAACGCCAATGCGTCATGAAACGAAATAAAAACTATTTAGGGTTTATTTATGATATGGGGTGTCGTTGAATAGGTCTTAGAAAAACATTGTGCGTTTGGTAAAACCATTTTTTGATTAAACGATGCTTTTGTGAAATATTAAGCTTTAAAGTGCTATTTTTTGAGGTAGAGTCAAGTGTCCCTCCTACCCCCTGCCAGCTAAATGGTGGTTTTCAGATAGCTGAAAAAATTCATGGTGGTGGCATATATAACGCAGTTGAAAGGAAAACTATCACAGCTAAGAAGGCTATACAAGTTTCCGGGTCATAGTCGACCAACTGCAAGCAAGAAAAAATGCGTAGGTACGGAATACTAAAAATCCATTATACATACTCGTACTACTGAGCCGCAGGGGCGTCGTCGGGCGGGCACGTCATACCGCAGCCTAGCTAAGATGCAGTCACAAAGGTATACTAAGGGCATCGTCAACTTCAGAACCCTATACATTGCGAGTGGCCCGACACGCACTTGGCCGGTTTTTCGATACATAGTGAGGGAAAACTTTATAACCGCCCTTTAACCTGTACCACAGAATATTTAATAGTACTACATACAGAATGGCAACGGAATCACCCACTAGAATCTAGCCGGCGCGCAACTCGCGCCCACCTGCTCGCCCTTACCGTCATTTGTTTCATCCGGAGATGGAGAGTGAATCATTGGCCCGCGTACACACACATTTACAAGTGTACAGACGTCCTCGCACGCAAACATTGACACTTCATTCGAATTGTGTTCGAAATCGTGCTTGTATAGGCCGTGTACGCCCTATGCTTGTACCTACCTAGAGGCCGGCACAGAAGCCGGTGGCGCAGGAAGAACACGACGAGCCCCACCGAACTCGCCACCGCCACGTAGAACAGGGTCCACACCAGCCGGTTGGTCCGCAGCGGCTCCACCGCGTCGCTCGCGATGCACCCGACGCGCGCGCGGCAATGCATGTGCAGTAGAGCCGCCACCATAAACACTATGAATATCTTCTCATGAACGACTGGAAATACAAAACAAACACGTTTTACCCACCGACCGTTCAAAGGTTGAATAAGAACCATAAATCTTCATGTTTGTAAAACTTTCCCTTTATGAGAACCTTAACCGACTCTACTCGCAAAGTACCTTTTAGTCATCATCATTTCAGCCTCCCCCAAGGCTCGCCACTCAGACCTGTCCTGTGCTACTTGCTTCCATCGGTTTCTCGCGACCTTCACGAGGTCGTCGCTCCATCTTGTTGGAGGCCTACCGACAGCTCGTCTCCCGGTTCACGGACGCCACTCGAAAACTTTCCGGCCCCATCGGCTATCAGTCCGCGAGCAATGTGCCCCGCCCACTGCCACTTAAGGTTCGCAATTCTTCGGGCTATGTCGGTGACCCCAGTTCTACTGCGGATATCCTCATTTCTGATTCTATCACGCAGAGAAACCCCGAGCATAGCCCTTTCCATTGCCGTCTGAGTGACTTTGAGCCTTCTTATGAGACCCATCGTGAGCGCCCACGTCTCGGAACCATAAGTCATCACTGGCAACACACACTTTTAGTAACTTTAACTTTATATCGAGTATTAACACTAACAAGACCTGACAGAATAACCTGAATGGACTATAATTTTTGACACAGCCTGTCATATCCCCCGTTATTTTTAGCAACAATGTTTCAATTAGGTACTTATGCACAATTTTATCGATACGTCGTCTATTCAGGTTATATTGTATATATTGACTGAATGAGACTGAAAGTCAAAGCTCGAGAAGAAGTGCTGTAAGACCTAAACAGGCATTCATAGCAGATGATACCATCTGCTATGAAGTTGGAATGCACTGCAAAGTTATTCAATTAGAATAGGCGCAGTTGGGGAACGAACAAATGAATGTTGATATTGCAAATCGTTTTTTTAAGATCGTAATCACCCTAGCTAGGGTACGTTCAAAACTAGGCAATACAGATTAAATAAAAATAAACCAAGAGCTATCATACAGCGGACCTTTAGGCTAACTTCGCCCATTATTGTTAGCCCTATCTACTCATAATTGCGTCCGCTGAGACAGAATTAGGTCGTCGGACCTCATTTTGTATGAAAATGTAGTTCTAAGTGATCTAAGAGCTAGTGGAATAAGTTAGGTCTCAACTGGAAAATATTGTTGAAATCGTTGCAACTATTGATATTCGTTTTGTCAATGATATTATATCACACGTGGGGTAATTATAATAATCTAATCAACTTCGTTAGTCATACTATGCTCAGCAGGGCTTGAAAACCGGTTAATTTTTCGGAGCGGTTAGAGCCACGCTTTGAGAGCCTAACCTATAAATAAAGTTCCCGCTCCCAAGAACGAAAAAATTAACCGGTTAGAGAGCGCTCCCTCCGTGTGAGCGGAGACTAGGGTGAATGACCGCCCGCTTTGCCCGATTTGTTTGGTTTCAATTTTCCGTTTAGTTGACCGTCGTTACTAGAAATTGACGCGCACGCGTCCTCATTACCTATTGTTATTGTTGCATTAGAATTTAGCAAGCTTCTTTCGCCTTCGCCTACCATCCTACTCGGTACCTATTCTTATACTTTAAACGCGCTATCTAGATAGATAATAATAAATATCTGTATATATAAAAAGCAATATCGCGACTGACTGAATGACTGATCAACGCCTAGCCCAAACCGCTGATGATAGAAGTATGAAATTAGGAGACACATTGTTTTTTTTTTTTTTGATGATGTATGTTGTAGTCGTTGTTTCGTACAGTAAGGGTCAAAAATAGGGCTACATCCGCTTTGTATGCAAGTGCGTTATCTTTTTAATTAGAAATAAAAAACATCATGATTCAGGTACCTTATTAGAACCAAACAACATAAACATATTTCAGCATTTTTAGAAATTTCGTCTTCAAGGGGGTGAAACAGGGATGAACCTTCATCTTTGAAGTTAAACGACCGAAATATGTATTATTATTTAGATATTTGATCACAAATAATTAAACACGTGTTTCAGCATTTGTAGAAATTTCATATTTAAGGGGGTGAAATAGGGAATGAAAGTTTATATAGATGAATCATCATCTTTGAAGTTAAACGACCAAAATATTATTATTTATATAGTTGATTGCAAAGAATTAAACACGTGTTTCAGCATTTTTAGAAATTTTATATTTAAGGGGGTGAAATAGGGGATGAAATGAAAGTTTATATAGATGAATCATCATTTTTGAAGTTAAACGCCCGAAATTCTATGATTTAGATAATCGATTACAAATAATAAAATACATGTTTCAGCATTTTTAGAAATTCACCTTTACGGGGTGAAATTAGGGGATGAAAGTTTGTATGGATAAACTATTATCTTTGAAGTACAACGGCCTGAATATTATCATTTAGATATCCGATTACAGATCATTGAACATGTGTTTCATTATTTTGACATTTAATGAAGTGAATTAGGGAATGAAAGTTTGTATGGTTGAACCGTTATTTTTGAAGTTAAACGCTCGAAATGTTATGATTTAGATATTCGATTACGAATAATTAAACACGGGTTTCAGCATTTGTAGAAATCTGACTTTTAAGGGGGTGAAATAGAATAGGTAGGGGAAGAAAATTTGTAGACTCATTTGAACCGTCACCTTTGAAGTTAGACGCCTGAGATATTATGGTTTAGATTTTTGGTGAGAAATAATTAAAACACGTGTTTCATAATTTTTGGAAAATTCACTTTTACGGAGGTGAAATAGGGGATAAACGTTTGTATAGATTAACCATCATCATTCGGCGGGAAGTTAGCGAATAAAACGGTGGTAGCTATCCCATCGGTCCTTGCACCATGTCCTACCTACCCAGGGTTGCCAGATGTAGTGACCCTATTATCGGGAGAAAAAAACAATTTTTCGGGATTTTGGGAATTCGGTCGGGAGAAACAAAAAGAAACCTAATAAGATTAAAAACTTTAATAAAAGTACCTAACTTTTTTAGCCGAAAAAACTTTTTCCTATTAAAGAAGACTTATCAATTTTCCACAAAATTGAGCCGACGCGGAACGGAGAAATGTTTCGCTTGATCACAATTAAGAACTTAAGATTATTGTTTTATTAACAGAAGTAGTTTTTCGGGAGATTTGGTTCCGGGAACCCTTTTTTTTGTGAAGTGGCTTGGGTCGCTCTCTCGAGCAGGCCAGTAGAATTTGCTTAAGTAGATTATCCGTGATACTATTATTTACCACATTTTTTTTTAGTATACACATAATATATGAAAGTGTGTTCTCCCTGTGAAACATGTTCAAGAGAAAGTGGCGTCAGTGTCAGTAAATAGTGCCTGTCAGTAACGTGTCTTCGGAGGTGGCAAAACTACGCGAAGCTTCCACATCAAGTCGGAAAGCCTGGCTTAGCCTGGTCAAAACAGGCGGAAGGAGAGGCGTTCCGGAGACCAGGGAGGATAAAACCATACTTTTACTAATAGTTGCGAATAACGCATATAAAAGAGCGCGAAATGCGAAATATCTTCCCCGACTATTTAGACAATTGGTAGTCTTTATATTGATTCTTACGCTGGTCACACAAAATAACAATAACCGTTGACCTGTAAATATCGACGGGCTGAAAATTCCCCATATTGAAACTTTCTCCTAGATAGGCGACCAATATTAAAAAAAACGAATTCCACAAACACTGTCCCTTCGAAGCCACCAACATCAAACAATGGTTGACCCGAACATCTGCATCGCACTTGGGCAGAAGCGACGCAAAGGTCTCTTTGTCCGTATCTACAACTTCACAGCCCGATTTAAAATACGAACAAACACGGACTCGATGAGACTAAAGTAAAACAAGTAAATTCATATATCGTCGTGATTTATCATTTATTTTATCATATTTTATATTATATTACATTTATTTAACGTCAAAAATTTTAGCTTTAAGCTTTCCTCCACAGCAAACCACACAGACCAGATCCACAACATTAAAAAGACGAAGAGAAACTAGACTGCCTCAATATTGTGACTTGGAACGTATAGCCGCGACGCGTGAAAAAACGCGAAACACCGACACAATGTTGGCAAAAAATAATATGCATGTTGCTTGCTTATGAGAGACTCACTTGAATACAGGTCAACATGGTTCCCGGAATTAGGTGCCTCTGGATGCCCGGAGGAAATAACACCAAACGTGGGTCACTTATTATAATTCGAAAAAACGAAAGTCTTGATCGTGCTTGGTGACTTTAACTCACAAATTGACAGAAGAGGAATAGGCGATATAGTGAACGCAAACCATCATCTCCGAGTAGAACAACATGCGAGCAACTTTCAAGGACTTCGAGGGACTTCGGGATCAGCACAAGTTGAAGGCAGCCTCACTCCAAGCCGCCTTCCGTGTAGAGCGACATACGAGGAACGTTCAAGGACTCGCCTCTGCCCTGCCACAATCTCCGAGTAGAGCGACTTGCGAGCAACGTTCAAGGACTTCGAGGGACTACGAAATCAGCACAAGTTGAAGCAAGCATCACTCCTCCCCGCCACCATCTCCGAGTAGAGCGACGTGCGAGCAGCGTTCAAGGAATTCGACAAACTACAGGAACTGCATAAATTGAAGCCAGCCTCACCCCTGCCCCGCCACAATCGCCGAGTAGAGCGACTTGCGAGCAACGTTCAAGGACTTTGAGGGACTTCGGGATCAGCACAAGTTGAAGCAAGCATCACCCCTCCCCGCCACCATCTCCGAGTAGAGCGACGTGCGAGCAACGTTCAAGGAATTCGATAAACTACGGAACTGCATAAATTGAAGTCAGCCTCGCCCCTGCCCCGCCACAATCCCTGAGTAGAGTGACGTGCGAGCAACGTTCAAGGAATTCGACAAACTACGGAAACTGCATAAATTGAAGTCAGCCTCGGCCCTGCCCCGCCACACTCTCCGGGTAGAGCGACTTGCGAGCAACGTTCAAGGACTTCGAGGGACTTCGGGATCAGCACAAGTTGAAACAAGCAAGTGTCACCCCTCCCCGCCACCACCTCCGAGTAAAGCGACGTGTGAGCAACGTGCACTAATCAACTCGAAGCCAGCCTTACGCCGCGCCGTTACCATCTCCGTGTAGAGCGGAATACGTGCTAAGTTCAAGGACTTAAATGGACTGCGGGAACTGCACAATTATTGGAAGCAATCGTCAGAAGTCACTGTCGAAAGTTCACAAGATACCTGTCGGACGAAACTTCGGAAGTCAACTATGGAGTGAGGCTGACAGTACTAGTTATTATCGTCGTCTCCAACAAGACTCATCGGAAGCATCAACGCTCATCCCGACAACCAGCACACCCGTCACACCTACTGTCCTAGATTGCCATCCCAGAGCGTGTCACTCCTAAACAATGCTATGCAGCAATGATATCCTGCAATGACTATGCAGATCTCAAGCAAGATTTATACTGGGGGATGGGTGAAAAATGACAATGTGCTCGATTATTTTTTTTATGGATAGGAATAACCTTCCGTATCAAGAGAAAAAAATCTCAGAATTTTCCGTGCCGTAGATTTTGCGTAAAAAAAGAAATTGATTTAGAGTTACGACGATTGAAATAAAGGTGTTTCCATGATCCAAGTACGCAGCACTACTTCTTAAAAAACAAGTGTTGACACTATTGACGGTGACAGTTCTTGCTTCATTCGCTTTTCATTCGTAATAACGTGTTTAAAGCATACGTCGTCGTTGGGGCCAAGCAGAATCGAAATTCCAGTAAGCAAACGCAGTCATCAATAAGCTATTTTTCCAATAAAATTGTTAAAACACGTAAAGTTATGTTCGTACGAAGGAAGCGAGAACTGTCAACGTCAAATGTCAACACTATTTTTTTTCAGAAACATGTGCTGTGCTTACTTGGACCAAGGAAAACCAGAATCTTTTAATCGTTATAACGCAAAACCAATTTTATTTTTTACGCAAAATCTACGCCACGGAAAATTCTCGGATTTTTTTCTCTTATTACGGAAGGTTATTCCTATCCATAAAAAAAGAATCAAGCACTTTGTCATTTTTCACCCATAGCCAATTGTCTGGCTGGGGGGTGCCTATGTTCATGTTCATGTTCTCGAGTAGTTTTTCGGGAGATTTATTACTTTGTCGGGAGTCGGGAGGCCACAATAAAATTCGGGAGAATCCCGCTAAATCCCGGCCATCTGGCAACCCTATACCTACCACTACCACCACAAAAAAAGCATTCGCTAAAATCTCGATTTGCATTAAATTCAATATTTTACACGTACGAAGGCGCAGGCAAAAAGCTAGTATTATATATAAAAGGCGAAATTACCAACACACAGGCCAAACCCTTAGGGGCTAAAGAAGAAAATAAAGAAGAATCATGCTCCAAACTGGTTAATGAGTGCAAGAAAACACTTAACTGGCTGGCGGAGAAAGGTGACAAAGAACTGATAGTCGCATGGGTGCCTGGACATGAGGGCAATACCGGGAACGAAATGGCCGATGAACTGGCCAGAAAAAGCGCCGACGAAACCTTTGTGGGGCCAGAACCGAGACTGCCTATAGCACACAATATCACAAAAGGAGTCATACGGCAGAAAGCAATACAAGAAGCAAACCAGAGATGGCAGGGTCTAGAGGGTCACAGACAATCGAAGATCTTCATCAAAAACATAGACAAGAAAAGAAGGACACAAGCCATAGGACACAGCAGGAACAATTAAGACTATCCGTCGGAATAATTACAGGACACTGCACACTGAACAGACACCTAACTATTCTGAAGATAAAAGATGACCCAAGGTGCCTAGAATGTGGCGAGAAAGAAACGGGTATACATCTACTAGCGAAATGCCCATCATACGCAATGGCGAGATGGGAAAGAACAGAAAGGGACACGCTAGATGAAGATGACCTACAAGATCAAACGATAGTGAAGATAATAGGCTTCAACGGGGCGACGGCTCTGGGAACGGATAACCCGTAACACCAGGGGAGACCGGGGAAATGGGTGTAATCAGTCATCCCCTTCATAAATAACTAGCTTTTTGCCCGCGACTTCGTACGTGTAAAATATTTAATTTAATGCAAATCGAGATTTTAGCGCATGCTTTTTTGGTGGTGGTAGGAGGACGTGGTGCAAGGACCGTCGGGATAGTTACCACCGTTTTACTGGATAACTTGCCGCCAAATAATGATGGTTAATCCGTACAAACTTTTATCCCCTATTTCTCCCCCGTAAAAGTGAAATTTTCAAAAATGCTTAAACATGCGTTTATTTGTTTCTAATCAAATATCTAATAATATCTCGGACGTCTAACTTCAAAGATGACGGTTCAAATAAGTATACAAATTTTCATCGGCTAACTATTCTATTTCACCCCTTTAAAAGTCAGATTTCTAGAAATGCTGAAACCCGCGTTTAATTTTTGGTAATTCGTAATCGAATATCTAAATCATAACATTTCAGGCGTTCAACTTCAAAAATGACGGTTCCACAATACAAACTTTCATCCCCTATTTCCTTAAATGTCCAATTTCTATGTCCTATGTCCAAGTTCAATGATCTGTAATCATAATCATCATCATCATTTCAGCCGATAGACGTCCACTGCTGGACATAGGCCTCCCCCAAGGCGCGCCACTCAGACCAGTCCTGTGCCACTCGCATCCACCGCGTTCCCGCGACCTTTACAAGGTCGTCACTTCATCTTGTTGGAGGCCTACCGACAGCTCGTCTAGCGCCCCCACTCTCCAACTTTAATGCGTTTTAACTTAGTCATTCTTTGTTAATTTCATAAAACAAAAAATACCTGTCTAATATTTTTTTATTAGCTGACTGACGGACTAATTAGAATTTCGATTTCTTCACCCTGTCGTCATCCCTATTGTTGCTTTCCATAATTAAATGCGTGGTGCCATACAAAAATAAATTCTAGAAATCGTAGCCAAGGAACAATATTAATTTATCTAATAATAAGTCTGTAGAAAAGCCGTGTCTGTAGTTTGAAAATTAAAAGAAATGACTTAGGCGAGGGAACTATATAAACGATACTGAACACAAAAAAAAACGATTTTTAGAAAAAATGTCTGTATGTATGTATGTCCGGAATTATAACACTAGGTAGGGGTAGTTTATAACACTGGTCAACATTATAGGCTCGCTCGCGTTTGAGTTGAGGCGCCGCAAGGAGCGTCACCGGCGCGACAGCGGTCATTGCTCCCGCATCCATGCACGGAGTAACCGGTTAGGGAGCGGTTCGAAATAACGTTCCCAAATTATTTCGTTCGAACGTAACCGAAATAAAAAACCGGTTTAAACCGAAATAAACCGGTTTATTTGTAACCGGTTTCTGAGCATTGCTCAGAATGGGCGGAGTTTTGCTATCTAAATTATTATCTACTGTATGGTGATACCAAAAAGTAATATCGTTTTTCTGATTTTGAAAATCATAAAAAACATAAATTACGAAACATATGTAATGTTATTAAATTGACACTTACAATAATTTTCCCTATTGGAAACGTATGTGACACCAGTGAGGGCGAACAGCTCTATTAAGTTGAGCCAGTAGCAGGCCTCCCCTAATTTTGACGCCTGCACTCGAGCCTGCAAAACAAATAAAAAATATATACATAAAAACTAAACCTTAGCAATGTGTAATATTGAATAAATATACAACAAAATATGTAGCATGAGCAGACATGAGCAGTCCGAAAATGATGCAAGGTAATAATCACTAGAAGTAGGTACACTGAGGTAGGTACCTACCTCAAAATGAGGAAAACGTGTATTTGCGTCGCGGGCTTTTACCTAATGTGTTTGTTAAGTAAGCAACTATTTTTTGACAGGGTCCTTCAGCTTATTCATCTGCAAAGGTTGCCATCAAAGAAGAGCGCATCTGGCTCATTTTATACCGCTTTTTTGAACAATCAATCAATCATTTATTCAGCAAATTGGCCACATAGGAACACTTTTACACGTCAGAAATGAATTTACCAGCGCTTCCTAGGCCCATTGCTTGAGAAGAAGCGCCACAGCAAACTCAGCAGAAAGCCTTTTTTATAAAATAATAATAGGTAATCAAATCACATACAAATTCACATTATATTTGCATTAGGTATATGTATAAAACACATATATAGGTACGTACTAACATTACATTTAAGGGATGTATAGTCCCTAACTTAAACTTAAATCTTAGAGATGTATAGGTAGACTCCAAGGGTCCGAAAAATAAAAATACATGGAGATGGCCTCCATTGTCAAATAAATATAAATTTCATAGATGTCGACAGTCTCAAACACTAACTTAGCTAGTTCTTATAATACCTATACGATTCTTGACTCTTGATTTAACATTATTATTGTATAAATTATTGCGCTGGTAGGTACGGTCCGATGGAAGCCTAATCAGAGCTTATATAGCATCTGTTCTGAATCAATCAATTTTGTTTCATGGGGCTATATTCGAAGTCTTAAAAAGTTCCCTATAGGATCGCTCACGCGTCGCGGGAACTTTGAGCAGCTAGATTTAAAGTTCAACTTGACGCGTGAGCTATCCTATAGGGAACAGGGCGATCCTTATTTTAAGACTTCGAATATAGCCCATGGCTTCCGCCACGTAAGCAGATAATCCCTGAAATCTCATGTTCAAGTCTAGTACATGATTATGCCTTCTGGTCACTTTTGTTGTTTGCGTTCGAGTTATTGTGAGTACCTACGTTGTTGTTGCAATTGATATTTCAATGACAGAGCGATTATTCATGTTTTCATTCTTTAATATGCATAAATTGATGAAAACAGTGAATTATTTGACAGATATTTGCAACGTTGCCAAGTTTCGGAATGAACCCTTTTAACTCGAGTTGGAGGCCAACCTGTCCCGACTTACATAACGTCATACGACATGAGAAAAGCCGATAATTTTGAAACTACTTACCTCACCTATCAACCAAAAAAAAACTGAATCAAAATCGGCGCATTATTTGCAGAGCTACGAAGCCACAGACTGACATACAAATAACCCTCCTTCTGGCGCATTCGGGTAAAAACACACACGTGACACAATTTTCAAGTGGGGGTTTAAAAAAGAGCTTGAGTTGACATAACAATCAGGTGCACCTGATTGTTATGTCAACTCAAGCTGAAAATACCTAAAAAAGTTTTGCAACCCGGAATCTCGAACACACTTAGGTAAATTACTTAGATTTAGTAAATGGGGGCACACCAGCAAATCTGGGCGTGTTCCAAAATCTGCTCAATGTTTTGGCGCATCTTTTGCTTTGCTGGCTGGCGCTAAAGAATTTGTTACATCTCTAATGAAGTTGCACACCTAGATGTTTCGTAATCATATTAGTAGGGATTCGATCGACTTTTTCTGCTAAGAACTCAAAAGAACGCGCGTTTATGTCTTTTACGTGAATATCCCAAAGCGAACAAGACACCTCCACTGTGTACACCTAAACCATCAGTCTTTAGTGTGATGATGAGCATGCCTCTGCTTATGTCAGTTGTGGTAGAGGGTTCTGGGGTCCTATGCGTAGCTGGGATCCGGGAATGCATATCCACTGGATATAACGTTGAGTATTTATCGTAGTACGAGACTAGGTATCTTACTAATATCATAACGGGGAAAATTTGTTTGGTTCAAAAGCATAAAATCAAAAACTACGGAAACTGTTTTAAAAATTCATTAACTAAGTAGAAAACTACATTGTTCCTGAGTGAGGAGTACAGGGGTCGACAACCTTTTACTGCCAAAGGCCACAATACGACCAACCAAATAAAGGGGGGTGCCATAGTGAATTTTAAAGTGCTAAAAATTGCAAGATCGTCCTTGGTTTCATATGTCTGTTTGAGCCGTTTGGATATAGAGATTTTTTCAAGAGATCTATTCGATGGTTTTTTGTCCGATTATTTACCGCAAGTAGGGAGCTGGCGGGCTGTGGGATGCCAACCCCTGACTTAGAAAATGTTTATAACTTTATACTAATTTTCCCGCTGGATACATAGCGGGAGACAGCTGGTATTGACACACAGGTCTCATCTCCGGAATCTTACCGTGTCCTCGGTAATGTGAGCGTTCCTCTGCTTATGGTAGTTGTAGTAGAGGGACCCGATGAGCAGCCGCGGCCCGAGATGGAAGGCGATGCATATCCGCCAGACGTACCTCTGCGGACTTATCCCGGTAATGGCACTTATCGACGGCACTAGGTTATATACCTGGAAAGAATTATCCACTTATACCTTACAGCTGCTATCCGCGACTACTACTACTACTACTACTACAGCCTATTTGCGTCCCACTGCTGGGCACAGGCCTCCTCTCATCACGAGAGGGTTTGGGCTATAGTCCCCACGCGGACCCAGTGCGGATTGGGGACTTCACACACATCTTTGAATTAATTCTCAGATGCGTGCAGGTTTCCTCACGATGTTTTCCTACACCGAAAACCACAGTGGTTGATTCAAATTGAATTTCGCACATAAGTAAACTTAGGGGTGCGAGCCGGAATCGAACCCCCAACCCTCTGCATGAGAGGCGGTAGATCGAACCACTAGGCCACCACACGGCTCACCACCACTACGTTCGAGTTAAATTAAAAATGTATCCCATGGAAATATTTCGTTTGGATAAGAAGTAGATACCCTTGTGTTTTGGCCCGAATAAATAGTAATCTATCTCCACACCTAATTTCGTTGCGATTCGACCATTATAGTACATTACAGACCTAGGGTGGTGAATTCGTAAATGTCCCAGATCGCAGATTTCTGTGGCCCGAACCGAAGGTGAGGGCCATAAATATGCGATCTGGGGCTTTACGAATTACCGCCCGTGGTTTGTCAAAAGTTTTACGTCTTGCCTTGGCCAAGAAGTGAGATTTTCTCTCCGCGTAGCGGGCAGAAAATCCCACTTTACGGCCAAGGGTGATGTAAAAAATTATACAACCTACAGACGTTATTAGTAGAATACATAAAGTACACAAGTAGGTATAGATAGATAACAAAATCATTCATGAACTCAACGAAGTTAGGTACCTATTTAATAGTTCGATTAAAAATTCTTATGATTGAATTTGGGGTGTTTTTTAAGAGCGAAATCAAGAAAGACAGACAATGCATGTGAAGCACCTACGAAGTTGCAGCTATTATGCAATTCTTACATAAGTCACATTATACCTAGACGACATCGTTCGCAATAAATTAAAAATAAAGGCATGACTATTTATACCCCACAGCTTTGGACTTCTCTTTTCTTGCTTTATTTACACACAAGTGATAAATTAGTGCGATTGGGTATCGAACGTATGATAATTTAATTTATGTTTTTTATGACTGAAAAGTAACAACCCAGACCTACTTCGAAATAATGGAGTATGATATATATGACATAGAACCGCACAGCATCTTTTCAGTACCTTAAATGATTTATCTATATTATAACTTACCCTACAGTGTGTTTCGTGTATGTCATCTGCTTGGAATATAGATGCTGTCACGTAACAAAATATTAAAGCACCTAGTGGAAGCCAAAGCGCGGTCAAACAGATCTCCCGCAGACCACATCGCCACAGAGTCCCCTACAAAAACAAAACAGTTATACAACACAGTATTATTGTCGTACAATTTCCGTGTTATCCGATTAACTCGTCCGTCACCTGAATGTCCAACGTCCTTGCGGTATTTACGCTGCACTTCTCGTTTGTGCGGTCATTGGCAGGTACAACTACGTTTGGAGCCGACTGTACTTGTGCGTCAATTACCATTTTCCTCTTCCTTCCGCTTCCTTTTGCACTTTTATCCAAAAATCACATATTTTTCTGTCGATGCAGTAGAAATGCATTAGAAACTATCCCATACTTGTTAATAAATCACGATTTTTAGCACTGTGGATGTTTTTTTTACAAATGTAACAATTTTGTTTGTGCTTTAGGACCTACCCTGGGTTTGTAATGAGGATCAAAGTACGATGCATGAATGCGTGTGGATGGTTCAAGGCGTGGATTGAATGAGGTTATTTGGGCCTGCGCAGTCGGCGCGAGGTGAGGGGTGCGCACCCCTCGTTTGACGCTCGAGCTTCTCACTTAAACAAAAGGCCAAACAATGCTCCTGTTCCTTTTATCGGTCGTCTAATCTTTTGTACAAGACTTGGATGAAATAGGAAATTAAGTAAAGACGTGAAGTAATAAAGTAGGTATGTAATTAAAATTAAAAGTTTCTGAGGCTTCAAATAAATAGTTAAATAATACATGATTCTTCTAGGATGGTACTCTAAGTATGATAGATAAAATAAGAAATGAAATATACGTACCTCGGAAATATAAAATCAATCACACAGCGAGAATGGCTTGGTTTGGGATAGACAGAACACCATGAAGACGGGTCCCGCTATTGTTATTTCTAATTGCTTTCGTAAGTTTCGTTCATGTTTCGTTACGATTCTTTGGATGTTTTTCAGCTGTTACATTTGTCAAAAAATTTAACTTGCTTTTTCGTAGTAATTTCAAATTTGCCACCATAAAGTACGCTACTTTGCGTTACGTTCATAAATATATCGCTTTTAAGATAAAAATTGGATGACATATTTTATGTAATTTACTCATGATATCAATATTTATCAATTATCAATTTATTTTTTAACTTACTTTTTTTCTGAATAAACTTTTCTTGAATATTTATCAATATTTATTAGAAAATATATTAAATATTGGTTTCTATTTTAATGAACAATGTTATATTTCTGAACGATAGTTTTATGTCACATTGACATTAGCCTTGACAGCTGTCATTTTTCGTCGAAATTCTCAGCCATGGGAAAAAATACATCGGCATTGTTGTTATTCAAGTAATTCAACGAACTTAATTATTACATAGATTTTTGACTAAATTACATAGTTTATATGGAAAAAACCGATGCATGTGACTTCTAAGATGAGGCTATTGGGGTTTTTGTGGTTAGTGAGCCTGGGTATCATGGGTACGCTAGCCTCGACCCACTGGATGGTTACAGAGAGCGGTTTAATACAACCCAAGGTGAGATAGTGTCCCCCTTAAAGTTTCCTGCCCTAGATCTTTGAATATCTTGTATAAATTGCAATTTTTGTCACAATAGTATAGATGTCTTTTGGCTTTATTTTCAGCTCGACTCTCCTTTCGAAATGGCACGACCGTATGACCTACTAGCTTTTCTAAATCAAGAAACACGGTGGGATAATATTATTAGTTTGTACCATGATCTGGCTAAAAGACAGGATGTTATAAATACTCTTTGGAGCAACCTTGAGAGAGACACTGATGTTGCAACTCTGTTGGCAGAAGATGAAAATTGTGTGAATGCCGGGCCTGTTAACATGCTAGATTGGTATGCTAGTCTTCTAGAGGATGGGAGGTCAAAGTTCATCCCAAAACATGAGTATTGGACGAGCAATCCTGAATATGGATATGACAGCTATGTTCCAGACTGCAAGAAGATATCATCACTGACCTTTAGCATGTTTGCTTTTGAACATTTGGAGGTAAATATTATAGGAAAAAAGTGTTCAATAAATATTTCATAAAACATTTAAGGAAAAATACTAATTCTAATGATATATAATAATACTAGCTTCTGCCCGTGACTTCGTCCCTGTGGAATTCGGATCTAAGCAAACATAGGGACAGACAGACAGCGAAGAAGCGACTTTGTTTTATACTATGCAGTGATAGTAATTGTGAAAGTTTGGATGTATGTTGTAAAATCAAAACAAATTCTTTGAAAAATTAAACAACTGAATTGTTTTGAATGAAGTCCATGTGCCATCACATGGATAGTTTGACCACCGGATTGGCTCAGTTGGTAGTGACTTTGCCTACTGTTCTTATGGTTGCAAGTTTGAATTTTCGTAGTGATAAATCAAGCCATGGATGTTTACGTGTATATATTTCTGTATTTTGCTTAGTTTGTTAGACCAGTGTGTGTTGCCAGTAATGACTTATGGTTCCGAGATGTGGGCGCTTGCGATGGGCCTCATAAAAAGGCTCAAAATCAGTCAGAGGGCAGAGGCTATGCTCGGGGTTTCTTTGCGTGATAGAATCAGAAATGAGGATATCCGCAGTAGAACTAGGGTCACCGACATAGCCCGAAGAATTGCGAGCCTTAAGTGATAGTGGGCGGGGCACATGTCTCGCAGGACTGATGGCCGATGGGGCCGGAAAGTTCTCGAGTGGCGCCCGCGAACCGGGAGACGAGACGAGCTGTCGGTAGGCCTCCAACAAGATGGGGCGACGACCTCGTGAAGGTCGCGGGAAACCGGTGGAAGCAAGTAGCACAGGACCGGTCTGAGTGGCGAGCCTGAGTGGCGTACAAAAAAAAGCGACGCCTATCACTTTACATCTGATATTATGGATTCAACACTAAACACTGAATGATTATATTTTCTAGGGTATGGTTCGTAGAGAAAATTTAAGCATTGATCCAGAATTGTCACTGCCAGAGCAAATATCTCCAATAATGACACTTGATCAATTTGGGTACTGGGTGGCAAATACTCTGCAGCTAAACAGTTCATCTTGGCTACATTATAATATGGCATCTTTGTATTGGAGGGTGCGAGGAAACGCCCCAAAGGCTCTGGAGTGCAGTCGTCGAGCTGTGCACTATGCACCAAGGTATGATTTAAAGAAAACATGTATAGGTACTTAATATGTGTAAATCACTTTCAAGATAAGGACTGATATTATTGTGTATCTAATGTAGTACATTGAACATAATTTCCAGGGAATACAAAGACATAGCATATCTAAGCATGGGAACAATACTCCACCGCAGCAAAATGACTGAAGATGCTATAACAGTTCTACGAGCTGCAGTGGACCATGACCCTTATTTCTCTCTCCACCATTTCATGCTCGGGAATGCTTATGGGGTAAAAGGAGACTTTAACAGCTCCATAAAGCATCTCGAGACCTGTATGGAGCTAAATCCTACATTTGAGTTGGCTCTCAAACACAAATATGGTATTTTGTGTCATGCAAGTTTGATTCAAAATAGAGATGCTGTTCATGAGTAAGTTTCATCTTTGGTTGGTTGTAATTATTTTTATCATTTCAGTGGATGGTTGCTCTGCATTAGAGGCGGTAGGTTAAACCACCAGGCTTCAGCAGATGCATTTAAAGCAGAGGCATTTAACCAAAATAATAAAATGTTATTGAACTTGATATTAGGATAAAAAGATTCACATTTTTCGAAACGTGTACTTAATTGTAAATATAATATTCAAAAATGAAATCTACTTACAGATTTTAAATATAATTTGCATGATGTGTAATGTCACTTTAAACAAGGTAATTTTGAACAAGGCTGCGAGTAATCACAAACAATAATTAAATTATTAAATGAATAGCTAGATGTATATTTTTACGTTTTCAGTATACTAAGCAAATTACGAACTGAGTTGGTAGAGTACAGTCAAAGGGAATCTCATTGGTTGGAATCACAGGCTGCCTTTTTGAAAACCATGAAGCTTCCAGAAGAGTATGGTAAGTTTAAAGGTTAAAATGTGATAACAATATCGTAGAATGGTTTACTTTTTATTTTAACCGAGTCCCACTGCTGGGCACAGGCCTCCCCTCATCATGTGAGGGTTTGGGCTTTATTCCACACGCGGGCCCAGTGCGGATTAGGGACTTCACACACATCTTTGAATTACTTACTCCGCAGATGCGTGCAGGTTTCCTCACGATGTTTTCCTTCACGGAAAAGCTCATGCTAAATTCAAATTGAATTTCGGACGTAAGTAAACTTAGGGGTGCGAGCTGAAATCGAACCCCCGACCCTCGGCATGAGATGCGGTAGGTCGAACCACTAGGCCACCACGGATTTTTAAATTTAATTTAATACGTCCTGATAGCCGAAAAAAAGAAATAGAAATAGAAACCCGCCTTCATACTTCGAAAGACAGAAGTTCAGTGTCAAGTGAATCGATGCAAGGCAATGAAAATGTTTTACTGAACTTTACTTTGGAATCTTTTGAATTGCGAATGCGGTTTTTAATTTTTCATTTGATTTCTTTATTATTTAAGATTTTCTCAAAAAAAAGTCTATATTCTTTAGATTTTCGACACGTTGAAAACAACTGCGCCAAAATGGGAGACCTCACGAACTTAGAGTTCCGAGAACTGAAGAAAGGTGGCGACATGAACTCCCTCATACAATATTTCCTCGAAGGACCTATGTATAGTGACAAATGGATGTCAGAGAGGGGAGTGCACGCTGTTGAGTACATGTACAGCCTCCAGAGACTGATGAAGCATATACAGAAGCACGCTGGCATGGCATCAGAGTTTGTTATGCAAGCTGAGAAGTTGAAGATACCTGATCCAAAATTACTGAGGGAACTGGGACTTAAAGTCAGCGATTTGAGATCATCGGGTGAGATTTTGAAATTAGCTATTGTTTTTGAGAGAGGTAGACTTCTATTCTTATTGTTTCTTATTTTTGTAAAATCTTTCAATACGTATTATTATTATAAATTGCAAAATTAATACTCAACACTCAATACTCAATCGTTTATTGCATACCACATGTATTACAGTTGTTAGGTATATAAATTGTATAAGGATTAGGGATGACGAAAAGGGTGAAGAAATCGAATCTCTAATTAGTCCGTCAGTCAGGTAATAAAAAAATATTAGACACGTATTTTTTGTTTTATCAAATTAACAAAGAATGACTAAGTTAAAACGCATTAAAGTTGGAGAGTGGGGGCTAACTACGTCACCGTTAGGTATAAATTGTACCTAACCGTGACGTCACGCGACATTTCAACTCAATATCCGTATAAGTTTGATTACGTGAAAAAAGAAAAAATACGTGTCCAATACTTTTCAATAATCTTCCTGATAGACTAAGGAAAAAGGTTGTCGTCATCCCTATTTTCGAGGGGCTGCTAACTATCACATTATTTTTCTTAAAAACCATTTTGATTGCTTACTAATTACATATCTATATTAATTTCTAACGCTACGTATCCACATACATATCAATAATAAATATATCTAATGTAAGTCACTCATGTAGGTATTTTTACTTTAATTAAGCTTATCTATCTGGTACCTGTTCTGTTCATGGTGAAACTGTCGACCGATTTAGGTGGCCTGGGTGGGTATAGAAATAGTACGCTACTTCTTATCCCGAAAAAACGTAAGAGTTCCCGCAGAAACGTTATAACCGAATTCCACGCGAAAGATATATGTATTTTTTACTAAAAATGCAAATCGACCAGACAAGTTTAGACGAGGAGCGTTCTTGTTATTTGTTGCTTATAATGCAAATTGAGGATTGTATGTGTCATGTCACCCATGTGATATGAAATCCTTTAATGTCTAAATCTAGTTATTTTCTGTGTAACTATTAACTAAAAACATTTTTAATTTGTAGATTTAATTTATTGGGTAAGTTTCATAATCTTATTTTCAATGCGAATTCTAGCAAACACAATTTTTAATTAGAATACTTATTGTTTATTACAGACTTGGCGAATGATGCTAAATCATCAAAAGGAGAGCGCTCGAACGAAAAGAAGTCAAGTCATTTAAATCAAGTGAAGAGCCAAATTGAAGATGCACATTTTGAATTTGAAGGAGGAATGTATTTGTAAGTTTTTAGTGCTATTTTTTTCACTAAAAGATTAAAAAGGTTCTTCCCACTTCCATAAGTTAACAATGCTTTATTATATGTCAGAACTCAGGAATAGGGTGTGTGTCTAGATATGCCGAATTTGACCCTCTGAATGCGCCCTTCGATTTTCAGGATAAATAAAATTGATGATTTTTTTTCCATTCTTCCATCCTAATAAATGTGAAAGTTTATTCATTTATTTGTCCTTCCTTCACGTTAAAACAGCTGGACAGATTTTGATAAAATTTGGTATGGAGATAGTTTGAGTTGAGACCCTGGAAATATCATTTTTATCTCGATATTTCAATGGGGACGGGTTTTCCACGGGTCAAACCAGTATTTCGCGGAACAAGCGACAATCGGCCTAAGCGTGACGTTATCGCGTAAAATTATCGTCCGTAAACCGACTTTACAGACAACCAATTCTTTTTGGTTGTTATATGATTTTAAACTTTTTGACTTAGGTACTATTTTTTTACATGGATATTCAATTTATTTTTACAGATACCCGCCGTCTATGAAAGTTAGTCGGAACTCCGAAGACTTCGATCGGGATACCGAATGGCCGACAGTAAAATTCTGCAAAGAGGCTGCACCCAACTTCCCTGGAAACTTAGAAGCAATCTTTCCCGTGTTTCTACCCTTTGAAAATAAGGGAATTAGGTGAGACTATCATATGCCGATAACGGTATGGTTTGACACATTCATACTCTGATTTTAAAATGACATGTTATATTGACTTGATCTTATCGGTGAAGGAAAACATGGTGAATTCGCGAGGAAACCTGCACGCATCTGCAAAGTAATTCAAGGAATGTGAATTCCCCAATCCGCACTGGGCCCGCATGGGGAATAGAATCTTTTGATTCTCATTCCGAGTCCTGTGCCCAGAAGTGGGTCGTAAATAGGCTGTTGTGGTGGTGGTGGTGGTCATATTGGCCTATCAAAATATATTTTTTTATACCTATGGTATAGGCAAACGAGCGCACAGCCCACCTGATGGTAAGCAGTCACTGCGGCCCATGGACACCGGATACCTATGAAGTGTAGCGTGCCAATCTGGACATTACATACAATTGTTTGTTTCCATTAACATATCGATTTTGAGGTTATTTTAGAAATTTGAATTTGACAGGTGATGATGGGTTGTTTGAGATACTGTCTTAATTGTCGTAATTATGACGTTTTGTCACCTGCATTTCAGTTAGTCTATGGCAATTGTCTTTGATTTTGACAGGATATGCAGGGACATTGTGTTGGCTATTCCTTCTTCTTGGAATAAGCCTCGCCATGATGTGAGCTTTTGGTATGAATCTTTTGGAATCGGCCGTTTATTTTCGACATTATGTCGTGAAATTATAACTTTTTGGTGGAGGAGAGATCCCTTCCCACCATGTGATATTTATTTTAACGCCGCGCTGCGGTTTATTCAATTTAAATTCATTCTAAAATATGTGAACCTTTGTGATCCCGTTTTTCGCAATGGCTCCTAGCCACAAAATTCTAACTTTCTCATTTCCCTCATGAATAAATAAAATCATTCTCTACCAACACCTCGTCTTCGGGTTTCTTCGAAGGTGCTACCATGTGGAAAAGTTTAGAGACAGTTTGTGTATTTTTTATATTAGTTTAACGTAATGAATGAATTTCTGTTCCGGCAAATTGTAAGTAGTTTTAACTTATTCTAATTCAACCTGATGGCTTGATTTTGACCAGACCGTTCTTTTTGTTATAATTTTTAACTATAGTCAGAAACTACTAAAACACCCGGCTTGAGATTAAAAGTTCATGTATTCTTCCGGATTAAGTTTCAACCCATTATCTACAGTTATGTAAAATTAGTAATAAAATTAGACTTAGGTTTAAGACCTCGTCCAGGCGCCCGAACACTCCTATTTAATTTATTTTCGGACGTGGCATCAAACTTACCAAAGGTGGGTTTAAAAAAACATTTATTGTATTATTATTATTTCGATTTTTCAAGTGACATCTCACATTAGCTTGAACACGCAAAAAATTATTATATATTACAGAAGTATAGAAATAAAATATTAAGAAATATTATAAAAAAAATATATTAAGAAACCATAAGATTACGAAAAACAACTACAATTCACCTACAACTATTCCAAAATTCGCTTACACATGTATTATTTCCCCTAAGTTTTGCTTCCTTTGGTGAGCTATGAGGCTTAAGATGGAATGCCTCTGTGCCAGCAATTTCACCGGCTGCCTTAACCCCCTACCGGAACACAACAGTGCGAGCACTGCTATTTGGCGGCAGGTTAGCGGGGAAAGACGGTGGTACCACCCCGGACGCACCCAGCACCAGGTCCTGTCCCAGCACCACTAAAAATATAAATCGGCATAAAAAAATACTATCCTAGTGACGTCACAGGCCAAGCAACACGACGGCTAGCTTTTTAACGCGAAAACTGAAAATGAAAATTTAAAATTACTTTCTAAGTATTTATCTAAACTCATATCATAAACCCTCTATGATGCGTTCAAAAACCTCAAATTATGACCAGCATTAAGATAAACTGGTTAGTTAGAACAGATTTCTTATCTGTGAAAATGTTCGAAGCCTGGGTTGATTCAAGTGCAGTTGACGGACTCCTGGTCGTTAAATATGGCCGCTGAGCTGTCATTCCATACAGAAACGTCATTTTGTCCCATAGTAAAATATTTAACGTTAACGTTAACTTTAACGAACGGTTTGAATCAACCTGCCCTAGCTGTATTAGACCATCAAAGTCGATGGTTGGAATAGCATTCAAATTTCGAACATCTTCAAACAGCGATGCCCGCCTATATTCTTCAATCTGACAGATCGAAAGTTTGTTCCAAATTCAAATGTCGGCTCTATTTAGTCTATGCTTTTTTTAAAACGAATATGAGACACTGACGTATTCGAATTGCCGCAATGGGGGCTATCGCGTGCGAATTTGCCATTAGAGGCGCTAGTATCGCGTGAGGTCCAATAACATTCAGTTTTCACTGGTTTTGGCGGGCTTCGTGATATAAATCAGTATTTCTTTAATTTACCTGTTGAAAAGTGATCTCCTTCGTGAAATTATCGCAAATATGGATTATTTGGCGATGAATGTAAACGCTTTGAAAAAAAAAATTCTTTATTCCAAACAAAACGGAACTGCACAACATTGCGCCATAGTTACTCGATATGACGATAGTTATTTATAATTAATAAACTCAATGAGATTCTAGATTAAAAACTTTGTTTCGGCGCTGATCTTTTAAAGTCGCCTTTGACAGCTATGCCTCTGGACCTTAGTCTACAGTGGCGCCAACTGGTGAGCAAAGAAACGATAGTCCCCATTGTTGACGGATTTTGAAGCATCTTAGAGGATTTATAAAATGAGTGTAGCTAAAGTTGTGTATGCAAATGTACATAATTAGGCCTTAAAGCACTCGTAAAATATTATTATGAAACTCCACTCGTGTTTTAAGCACCTTTATTATGTAGCAGTTACATAAACTACTATTATCCCATTCAGAAAATCTTGTGATTCAATCCGACATAAGGATCATTTCAAACCACATTTAAAAAAAATGTGTATTACCCTATTTCCGAGGTGATTTTTCCTTTGTTCAGAATCAAGTCGCTGCTGACGAGCAAGCTGGGCGTGCCAGCGAGCGCGGAACACGAGCTGCCGTGGCACCCGCCCGCGTGCCCGCGCGGCAAGGACGCCGCCGGCCTCGCGCACAAACGGCCCAAGTCAGTCCCACCGCTATTTCAATCGAGACGGTTACAGGTCGCGGCACGGATCTCGAGCGGTGAGCGAAAGTAGATGAGATGTCTGCGCATGTTTACGACTGAAGGGACCATGAGCGTACGCGCACGACAAAGCGCCCGCTGCGTCCCGCGCCCCTCTGCCGATGAGACCTTTTTTTCGACTTCTGCGCATCGAATGACACCGCTCAAGTTCCGTGCCGATGCCTGTAAGAAGTCTTTGGAATTAACTCCCATCTGCGGTGTTTCCGAACAATTTTGTTATTGGGACCTTCAAGAGAAGGGTACATTCTTTTTTTCTATATCGGCGGTGAATCTACTGGAGCAGCTGGTGATTATGGTCGGCGCTAATTGCTTAAATCAGGCAGCGCGCCTGCTCGTTTGCCCACCTATATCATAAAAAAATGTAGTGAACAATTATTTTCCAATGGGAAATCTCGGACATCCGACAAGACTCGAACTGTCACTCAATTACCGTATTTAACATTGTATTTAATGAATTACATACTGTATGTCCTTTAATATGAAACTTGATTAGGTAAATGTCAAGATGTCAAATAGGCAAAGAGGGCCACCATATTCTTGCTCGCCAGTTGTCTGTACTATCGTGTGCTTAGATTAAGTATCTTCTAGATGCGCTATATAGCGTAGAGATCTTCTACAATGTATTTAAAAAGCACCACCAACACTCTCAACACATGTGTGCAAGCTGAGACAGCCGTCAACTATGAGTTGAGAGTGTTGGTGGTGCTTTTTAAATAATGATAAAAAAATTGAAGCGTTTTGAAACGTGGAGGCGCGGGACTTTAGATAGTAGAAGATCTCTACCCCGGTAAGGGATAGGCATATAAAATTTGTATGTGTGCGTCAAGTACATGGGGTGGCAAGGTGGATAAAAATTACCCCATTCCAATAACTAGCTATCACACGCGACTTTGACTGACGGTTAAAATTTAGAGGAACAATAGTGGTAAACTAGCTGTTGCCCACGACTTCGTACGCGCGTAAACATTAAAATGTAAAAAATCCATTTTTTCCCGTTCCCGTGGGAATTTTGGGAAGTCCTCTTAGTGCTCCCCTACACTCTCAAAGGAACCTACATGCCAAATTTCAGCTATCTACATGCCTTTTACATATACAGAAGATATTTACTAGAGTGGCTCCTCACACGGAAATATCTGTTATAAAGACATGTAGATCCAGATCCAGATTGGTCCATCAAAATGGACTTCCTGTATTTCTAGCTAGGTAAATACCAGGTACCTACTGCAGAAGTAATGAAAATGCAAGTGTATGTTTACTCTTTTATTTTCGGTGTACATAAAAAAAGATCCCGTCGAATGTTGACGTTTCTCCTTGGTGAAGTCGGTAAAAAATGTCACAGTTGATCAATTACTAATTACTACTTCGTGTGAAAGGGTCCGCACTGGGCCCGCGTGGGGACTGTAGCCCAAACCCTCTCTTGATGAGAGGAGGCCTGTGCCCAGCAGTGGGCCGTAAATAGGCTGTTGTAGTAGTAGTAGTAGTAGTGAAAGGGTTACTAACAAAGTGACTTACACATTCATATTATTATCTTGAGTTTATTTATTTTATTTTTGCAGCATAGCTTTTCCCCAGATATTGGGTATCTGGTGGGCACTCTTATTTTTCATAGCTGGTATCCCGAACCGTCGCTAAATTAAAAATACAGCTTGAGTCATGGTGTCATACATATTAAGCAACATCGTAATTTGGGCGAATAATATTAAAAACATCGATATTTTGAAAATATATCTTACGTAACGCTGTCATACCGAACAAGATGAGTTAAATGGCCAAAATGAAATACTTACGCACGAAAGGTTATGTTTTCATAACTTTGCTGGGTACGTCTTTTATGCCTGATGGTCGAGCGAATTATAGTCGCTATCTTGCAGAGGCAAACGTATATTAGTAAGAACAGTGCACTATGATAAAATATCTGTAATATTTTCTTGTATATCAAATAATTTTGTTGATTACACAAAGCAGGGCTTGTAACCGGTTAATTTGAAAAACCCCGAAATAGCCAAATATTTAGAATTATGTTGTACTCTTTATAGTGTATTTATGTTATTACTTCGTATTATTTTATAGCCTTATTAAACATGAAATAGTAAACGAAAGAACGATAACAAAAGTTTATTTGTATGGAGGCAACAACCGGTTACAAGCCCTGACACAAAGTCTCACTGACATAATGACTACTCTTTTGTCTGCCACAGCTCAGCTGTGGCTAACACGAAAAAGCTGTTACGCCGATATGGACAAAATAGTACATTACAGACCTAGGGTGGTGAATTCGTAAATGTCCCAGATGGCAGGTTTCTGTGTCAAAAGTTTTACGTCTTGCCTTGGCCAAGAAGTGAGAGTTTCTCTCCGCGTAGCGGGCAGAAAATCTCATTTCACGGCCAAGGGTGATGTAATAGTACATTACAGACCTAGGGTGGTGAATTCGTAAATGTCCCAGATCGCAGGTTTCTGTGGCCCGAACCGAAGGTGAGGGCCATAAATATGAGATCTGGGGCTTTACGAATTACCGCCCGTGGTTTGTCAAAAGTTTTACGTCTTGCCTTGGCCAAGAAGTGAGATTTTCTCCCCGCGTAGCGGGCAGAAAATTCCACTTTACGGCCAAGAGTGATGTAAAATCTATTACTTCTCTAATCTTTCACATTAAGAAATGTATAAATGCATCCCGCTCGCACGCTGTCAGATTCGACATGCCATCCCTTTGATCGTGTGAGGTGTCGGATGTTAATGTCAAAGATTGTCATTACATACAATAGTGTCAATGTCAATAGTTTCAATGTAAATGTGACGTTTGCCGTTTCGGAGGCCCCATGCTGCGTTCCGAATCGCGCTCACAGCACCTTGCATTCTTTTTCCTCTCGATCGATTCCTAAGAGAAAAAAAGGATGCAAGGTGCCGTGGGTGCTCTGAGCGCGATTCGGAACGCAGCCCCAGGTAATTTAGCTTGATGCTAATTTAGCGTATAAATAAATTAGCTAAATAAATTAGCAACACTACACCTCACGCAATTCAAGCGCCTCTAGCAGCGAATTCATTCGCGGTGACCCTCATTTCACAGTTCAGGTCTTATTGGATTTCCGAGATTTGGATTTCGGAGATTTCCCGATTGCATCAATAAATTAGGTAAACGTTAACGGCGAGATTTTCGCTACGTACAAATTGGTTCCGTATGGAATGACAGCTCGACGTCATATTTAACTACTAGCTTCTACCCGCGACTTCGCCCGTGTGGAATTCGGTTATCGCGCTCCCGCGGGAACTACGCGTTTTTCCGGGATGGAAAGTACCCTATGTCCTTTCCAGGGACTCCAACTATCTCCATACCAAATTTCATTCAAATCGGTCCCGCGGTTGACGCGCGAAGATGCAACAGACAAACAAACAGACAGACAGACAGAGTTACTTTCGCATTTATAATATTAGTATTTAGTATAGACTATGAATTTCGTCCACGTCCTTGATGGAACCCAGACAGCCAGGGTTATAGCAAAACATTATAGATTTTATTTCAGAAGTAAATTAGGGTTTGGTAAAAAAACTTTCTTTTTAAAAACTAGCCAGTTTATATCAAGGCGTGGTTTTCAGGCAAACGTTGGTGAGCGAGGTGGTGGACACGGGCTATTTGCGGCAGAAGCTTCTGGAATACGTCGCCGACGGCGATCCGTACACCGTGAACCACATGCAAGACGCTGAGATTGGCCACAGGATATATTCTGCCATACAAAAGGTACTTTTACTTTAGGTATACTGCTATTAGCAAGGATATCGTTAACTTGAAAATAATAATAATGGGTGAATCAACTCTTACTTGCTGTCATTTCCGGGAGACGAGCTCTTGGCAGACCCGTACTAGATGGAGCGACGACTTGGTGAAGGTCGCGGGAATACTGTGGATGCGTGTCATCAAAGAAGTCTGATGGGCACGCCTTGGTGGAGGCCTATTTCCAGCAGTGGAACTTCTTTTGGCTGAAATGATGATGATCCTGACATGTAATGTGCTAAATTGGCAAAACTGAACCAGACACAAGCGCTTCTTTGGACCTCATTCGAACCCGTTATCTTTCAGGAATTAGCCCCAAAATGGCTTCTCTACACCCTTTCATCCCTCTACTGGCGCGTGCGAGGCAACAACTTGAACGCGCTCCATTGCTTGCTGGCCGCGGGGCGCACGGTGCAAGCCAAGTATAGGGACATCGTTCTCGCCTCGCTGTCCTCACTGTATCTCGAGACGGGACACTTTGACGAGGCGCTGGCGGCAGCGGAGGAGGCCTTCCGGATGAGTCTCTATGAGGTACACTCAATAATCGTATCTTATATGTACTTTTATCAAGCTATTTGCCTGTATTTTCTATAACAGGCGTTTATTAACCCTTTCCAGGCCAAGGATCCCTAGGAAATCATACCACACATTCGAGGACCCCTATAAAGAATTTCTTTTTGTTTACATCGCTCGCTAACGCCAAGTGTATGTACTATTTATGCTCACCAGTTGGCGCCACTATCGGGCGAGCTATGGCTATCAATGTCAAAGTTTGCCATTACGGGCGTGAAAAAGTTTACATATTATAGTGTCAATGTCACTTAAAGATTTTAAGTTTCGGCATCACTGAGGAGTGTTGCCAATTTATCATATAATATAACACATTATATTATGGCAAATTGGCAACATATTATATGCTAAATTGGCAACGGCAACCTAGCGCAACACAGACGGCTCTATCGGTGAATTCATATGCAATAGCCGTCCAAAGAAATAAGACAATTCTCTTGTAATGTAGGTTTCCGGAAACATTTTACTTGTGAAATGTTTTTGTGCTACATTGTGAAATTCGCGTTCAATTATTCCAGCCAGCGACAAACTTCATCCTGGCCGAGTTGAATATGCTGAAGAAGCATAAAAACACGCACATGTTCCACATGAAACAAGTGGTGCGAGTAGAACCCAATTTCATGGGTGGCCTCGGACGGAATCTGCTCAACGGCTGGGCCTGCGTTCAGAGGCTGGCTGGGGAGTCGCAGGACACAGGTAAGCTAGGATATTAAATGATAGGAATGTGTTTTTAATACAGTTGCTCCAAAAAGAAACATTTCGATACTTGTTTAGCGTGCGAAAAGTTAGGTATTTGTTTCCGAAGGAGCGATTTTTGTTTTTTGGCGCCTTGTGAGCGTGCGTAAAAGATTTGAGCCACGCTCACTAGGTGTCACTACAGACTTCATACGCTGAACGGGTATCAAAATGTAAACTAAAAGTTTATTAAAAAAGATTTTTTGCGCAGTACCTTTTGCTTTTTAAAGTTCATCCTGTTCGTTTTTACTCTATTATACAATGTCGTTGGACACACGTGCGAAATTGACATTTTCACTCGTCCCTAATGTTAACGCTCGCTTTCGCTTGCGTGAACATAACTAGGCTCTCGAAACTTCATGTTTTTTTTTTAAATACTTTGTTATATTAAGCCACCTTCCATCAATGAAGAGTCAGACTGTGCAACTCACAGTCTCTGGTGGACCTTCTTATGTTGCTTGCTGTATGTGATTTTGGGGGCGTCAGGACGGAAACCCAATGTAGCGCACGCTATGCAAGAACACGCTATTACTTACTTACTTGAGAAACCATAAGATCTCGAATGCTAGGCCTGCCCTGAGGCCTAAGATGGAATGCCTCCTTACTTGAGAAACCATAAGATCTCGAATGCTAGGCCTGCCCTGAGGCCTAAGATGGAATGCCTCTGTGCCAGTAATTTCATCGGCTGCCTTAACCCCTTACCGGAACATAACAGTGTGAGCACTGCTATTTGGCGGCAGGTTAGCGTTTAAAACGGTGGTACCAATACCAACCCGGGACCTAGCACCAGGTCCTAAATAAATAAATAAAAATAGCCTTTATTTCACTAATCCTAATATTTACATTAACATTTATTTTCATCACCATCAGTGGGATTAGGGTGTCCATTGACATAGGCCTCCTCCTGGGATAACCACGCTCTGCGGTCTCTGGCTTTCCTGCGCCAGTGGGTAGGCAGATCATCCTCCCTTCGTCGTATTTGACAACCTCGCCTTCGCTTTCCGTCCCTGGGGTACCATTGAGTCACGTCTCCGGTCCATTTGTCTTTCGCGGATCGGGCCATATGCCCTGTCCACCAGGTCCTACCACATCACAAATTCATCGCGCTGCTATGGAAGTATACACCGTAGCGCAGCTATGGAGATCCGGCGTTATTCAAATCACGTTTCTTTTTCGTCAGATTTCGGCGAAGGCGACTTTTGCGCGTCGCTCGAGCCGGGCGTCAGTATGGTGTGCGAGAAGGACGGCACCAACTGTCACATGAGCGACATCCACTGCTACAGCCGCGAGCGAGGTTAAACTGCGACTCGGCCCAATAAACACCGTTCACCCTCATTCATTTTGTTTGTTTAATTTTTACTGGGACAACCCGGTAACCCTTACCCGCTTTAGCTGAGAATCGGACAGCGATGCGACATGTGGTGGCGATTATAATAACGCTTCGACTAGCGGGGAGCCGAAAATAGCCTCCTGTCATATACATGTAGGTACTATGGCTATGCAGATTTACATATAGTGGCCGGCACCAAAGAGCAAAATGGAAGTTTTTCTAGTAGCCGTATCACATGCGTATGTGGTAAGTCAACTAATGTTAAATATCGTAACTTCAATATAATGTACATATGCCAAATAGAACAAAACCAGAGGCTGAATATGTCAAAATGATCCTGATTTATAATGTGAAACTAAATACATTTTCATACTAACAAGACAAAAAACCGGCCAAGTGCGTGTCGGGCCACGCGCAAAGTATAGGGTTCCGAAGTTGACGATGCTCACAGTACCTTTCTAAGACGTATTAGCATCTAGCTAGCCTATGGTATCACGTGCCCGCCCGACGCCCCTGCCGCTCGAGAAAAATCATTGGTTTTTTAATCATTTCATAAGTTGGTCGACTATGACTCGTAAGTTTGTACAGCCTACTTAGCTGTGATAGTTTTCCTTTCAACTACGTTATATATGCCAGAACCGTGATTTTTTTCAGCCATCCAAATACCACCATTTAGCTGGCAGGGAGGGGGGGGTGACACGTGACTAACAAAAAATAGCACTTTAAAGCTTAATAATTCACAAACGCATCACTTAGTCAAAAAACGGTTTTAACAAACCCACAATATTTTTTCAAGACCTATTCAACGATATGCCGCACCATGGGGTGCGCAAGAAAAAAAAATTCATCCCCACTTTACGATTAGGGGAGGTACCCTATAAAAAAATATATTTCAAAATTTTATTGTACCACCTTGTCAGCGTAACTAATATGTATATGCATGCCAAATTACAGCTTTCTAGAACGAAGCATCTCGGAGCAATAGTGCGGACAGACGGACGAACGGACGGACGGACATGGCGAAACTATAAGGGTTCCTTGTCGACTTTGGAACCCTAAAAAAACATGATGTGCCATTAAATTATGCCACAATGTGATTGCTTCTCTGTGCTTCTCTTTTATTTAGTTGTGGAGTAAATTGAAACATATAATATGCCACATAATGTCCATAATTGTCAACTCTACACCTCACGCGATTCAAGCGCTTCTAGGGGCTAATTCGCGCGAGACCCTCATTGAGATGGACCAAAATTGTGTTTTTACCTCAGGAAGAGTACGAACAGGCGGCATGGATGTACCGCTACTCGCTGAACTTTGACGATATGTTTCTGCCCGCCAAAGCATGTCTCCACGCCACGTGTGTCTCATGCTGTTTGAAAAGGCCGCCAAACTCAAGCCGCCTAAGGACGACTAATGAGCCACTACACTGTTCACCGGTTGGTGCCACTGTCGTATGAGCTGTCAGCTGTCAATGCCAAAGATTTTCATTACATACAGGTTTACACAACTTAGAAGGCGCGTGGATTAAACCATAATAGACTCTACGTCAATGGCTTAAGTGTTTCGCCACGCGCCTTTTAAGTTGTGTCGTACTACTTATACAATAGTGTCAATGTCACCATGGCGTACCCACCCAGTTTCTCACGCACGGGGACGCAAGCGCATATTCAGCTTCAGATCCAGGGCGCGAATCATTTTTTTCGGGACATTTGTATGGGAAGACCAAGATCCAGGGGGCAGCTTCCCCCTCGCCTTTGTACGCGCAGTTTCGGAGACCTAAGTATTGAAAATTTTATGGTATAATATGGCACGTAGGTAATGTTCAAGTTGGCAACACTACACCTCACGCGACTCAAACGCCGAATGACTCTGCTTTACCTGCAGGCTCATTGCGTTTAGCCATTTGGTTGGAGAAGCGGGAAAAGAGGTGTACATATTTGTATAGAAAAACCATTGGTCGTCTTCGGCATTGCAAACCAATGACCAAACGCAATAGCATAGCTGATCTTAACATAACCTAATCTTTATGTGTACAATATACAATAGTTACATTATATTTTTTATGCTCTTAACCTGACACCGTCCATCATTTATCAGTGAAAATTAAATTAAGTTAAGCTATGAAGATTGATTTGCATTTGACTTGTTTATTTCTTTTAAAAATCCACTTCCTCTAAATCGGCTTTCGGAAATATCCCCAATTCAATATAAAATGTGAAAAAATAACTTCTTTAAACACATTATATAAAGATACCAAATCCGTAACCGCGATCGAGTTATTTGCACCAATTTAATCTGGGGGCACGGTAGTGCCCCCGCCAAGTCGAGCGCGAAGCAAACACTGCTGTACCATCCTTTACTGGAACCATTTCGCCGCATTTTCAGGCCCCTATTTGAGAACCTCTGGATAAGACTAGAAAGCAGAAATTTTCGTCATCCAGTAAGCTATAATCACATACTTAAAATCCAAAATTTCAAGTCTGTAGGTCATTTAGTTCCGAAGTTAAGCGAAAGCAAAGTTTCGCATTTATGACACTCACTCATGATCATCAAAATAGAACTAGTACTTCCCATAAACTCAGAAAGCTGAAATTTGGTACAGAGTTAGGGTTTAATGGCCACATGAAAATGAAAATGAAAATGAAAATATTTATTCAGCAAATAGGCCACATCTGGGCACTTTTACACGTCACTTTTAAATGAATTTAACAGAAATGAATTTACCAGCGCTTCCTAGACCCATTGCTTGAGAAGAAGCGCCGCAACAAACTCAGCAGAAGGCCTTTTTTCAAAATTTAAACATATAGATTTACATTAAATTTACGTTAATATGTATAAAAATACATATATAGGTACATACTAAAATCACATTTAAGGGATGTATAGTCCCTAACTTAAACTTAAATCTAAGATCTTAGAGATGGTCTTATATTAGGTACAAATTAATGAAAATATTAATTATATATTAAACATGAAGGGAAAACTATAAAAACTAGGATAATCGAAGATCTGGAGTACCTGGTGACCCTGATTAGAAAACACAAGAGCCCAACCAAACTATTAGAGATCGACATACCGCCTTTATAAAAAATATTCAACTTGGTGGGCCGCTTCATTTGATGTCAAAAATCGAAGGTCTGAAGTATCTGATGAAGAACCCTCAGCTGGTCTCCGCTGTATTAGTGATTTGGTAATGCCCCCTTCTACTATTTGTACAACAATAAAAAAATCGACTGTCATTGCAAAAATCCAGCGTAGTGGGACACATCTTCTAATTGAATCTAGCCTATAGCATCGCACTGCCGGGCGAATGCCTCCCCTTCTGCTTTTAATACGCATATAAATAAAAAATACAACCGGCTAAGGCGTAAATACCGCGCCGATCTTTCAGAAATTTTACCGTCTAAAAGAATAAATAATGAACGCGAATGGGCAATACGAAAAACTGTTGCTACTGTACAAGAATCAGAACCGGAAAAAAAAGAAAAGAAAGATTTGTAATAATAAAAAAACTACTCCTAAAAAGAAAGAAAAAGTGTCAAATAAGAAAATCTAATAAAATAAATCAATATGCCCCATAGACATAAATAATACTTCGTATGGACCCGGCCTAACGTAGATACATGTCATGTTTCCCCACTTCATTGGTGTCCAATCCAAAGTTAAACTTGTATCGTGACACTAAAGCTGGGTCACATTTTTCCAACAACGAGACAAGTTTTTAGATACTGAGAAACAGTTTCGAAAAAAGTTTTTTTAAAAACGCTTATTGTCACGCACGCTCGGTGACAGAACTTTGGATTGGACTCCGTGGAAGTGGGGACATATTACGTGTACGTTAGACCGGGTCTATATTATTTACGTCTATGATATGCCCACGTTTCTACAAAAAGAAGTGAAATCCCACCAAAAACATTCTGTAAAAAACTAGCCAAGTCTCGACATTAACTATAATAATAAAGAAATCGCAGTAAGGAACCTTAGACTTGACACGACTTGTCTAGATTTCATTACTTTTTAGAGATAAACAAGCAGCTCCATCGAGACTTGGCTAGGTTTTTACAGAATGTTTTTGGTGGGATTTCTACAATTACATTTTCAAGGAAACACGGACGACTGCTCCCTGCCGCTGATCACAGAAGTGGAATGACACTTTGTTTAGATGACGACTCAGAGTCATTTTTATTCTTTACGAAATTGGACCATAACATTGTTTCCGTAAAGAACAAAATGACACTTCGATTGGACATCAAGGCAAAATGTCATTCCCACAAATCTGCATACGCCCGAAATAAGTGTTAAATGCGATAATAGATGTCGCTGCCTGTATGAAAGTTATACCTCCCATGAGAAATAATACTAGGGACGATTGAAATTGTGAAAATTTGAAGCGCCCTCTGGATATTGTTCATCCTTACTAATATTATAAATGTGAAAATGTATTTGTGTTTGTTTGTCAAATTCAAATTCAATCATTTATTCAGCAAATTGGCCACATAGGAGCACTTTTACACGTCGGAAAAAGAATTTACCAGCGCTTCCTAGACCCACTGCTTGAGAAGAAGCGCCGCAAAAAACTCAAGCAGAAGGCCTTTTTTCAAAATTTCCACATAGTTACACAATTTACATTACATATATAAAATATACATATAGGTACGTACTAAAATTACATTGAAGGGATGTATAGGTTGTCCCTAACTTAAACTTATATCTAAGATCTTAGAGATGTATAGTCTCCAAGGGTCCAGAAAAAACCGGCCAAGTGCGTGTCGGGCCACGCGCAAAATATAGGGTTCCGAAGTTGACGATGCCCACAGTACCTTTCTAAGACTTATTAGCATCTAGCTAGCCTGTGGTATGACGTGCCCGCCCCACGCCCCTGCCGCTCGAGAAAAATCATTGGGTTTTTAATCAATTCATAAGTTGATCGACTATGACTCGTAAGTTTGTACAGCCTACTTAGCTGTGATAGTTTTCCTTTCAACTACGTTATATATGCCACAACCGTGATTTTTTTCAGCCAGCCAAATACCACCATTTAGCTGGCAGGGGGGGGGGGGGACACGTGACCCTAACAAAAAATAGCACTTTAAAGCTTAATATTTCACAAACGCATCAATTAATCAAAAAATAGTTTCAACAAACCCACAATATTTTTTTAAGACCTATTCAACGATATGGCGCACCATGGGGTACGCAAGAAAAAAAAATTACATCCCCACTTTACGAGTAGAGGAGGTACCCTATAAAAAAATATATTTCAAAATTTTATTGTACCACTTTGTCAGCGTAACTAATATGCATATTCATGCCAAATTACAGCTCTCTAGACCTAAGCATCTCCGAGCAATAGTGCGGACAGACGGACGGACATGGCGAAACTATAAGGGTTCCTTGTGGACTTCGGAACCCTAAAAAATGGAGGTGGCCTCCATTGTCAAATAAATATAAATTCCATAGATGTCCTTCGTTCACGTCGCAACGACTGGACCGATCTGGACGAAACTTGGTATGGACATAGTTTGAGACCCTGGGAATAACATAGGATACTTTTTATCCCGATATTTCAACGGGAACAGGTTTTTAACGGGTCAAACCAGTATTTTCAATACTTCTACAACTATAACTACCTATATGTATAGTAGGTATCATCGGGTACGCAACTAATTATAAGTCCACGCGGGACGAAGTCGCGGGCAAACGTCTAGTTGTTCATATACGGAGCTTTTTCGATGTAAAGGTATCACAATTTCCTTGTTTCTGGTTGTATCTACATAACTCGGGTTAGACGCTAACCCGAAGTTATAGTTAGAGGCGCTGTAGGTGCAAGTAGTCCTTAGTCAATGGATAAGGTTAATGAATAAGACGCCAAAAATTTAGAAACCAGATATGTACGAGTAGGTACATATATTTTAATTGAAGGAAATTTTCAGCACTCACTAGCCGACTCGATATGATGTAGATCTAAAAAAAACCGGCCAAGTGCGTGTCGGGCCACGCGCAAATTATAGGGTTCCGAAGTTGACGATGCCCACAGTACCTTTCTAAGACTTACTAGCATCTAGCTAGCCTGTGGTATGACGTGCCCGCCCGACGCACCTGCCGCTCGAGAAAAATCATTGGTTTTTTAATCATTTCATAAGTTGGTCGACTATGACTCGTAAGTTTGTACCTACAGCCTACTTAGCTGTGATAGTTTTCCTTTCAACTACGTTATATATGCCATAACCGTGATTTTTTTCAGCCATCCAAATACCACCATTTAGCTGGCAGGGGGGGGGGGACACGTGACTCTAACAAAAAATAGCACTTTAAAGCTTAATATTTCACAAACGCATCACTTAATAAAAAAATAACAAACCCACAATATTTTTTTAAGACCTATTCAACGATATGCCGCACCATGGGGTACGCAAGAAAAAAAATTACATCCCCACTTTACGAGTAGGGGAGGTACCCTATAAAAAAATATATTTCAAAATTTTATTGTACCACTTTGTCAGCGTAACTAATATGTATATTCATGCCAAATTACAGCTTTCTAGAACTAAGCATCTCCGAGCAATAGTGCGGACAGACGGACGGACGGACGGACGGACGGACGGACGGACGGACGAACGGACATGGCGAAACTATAAGGGTTCCTAGTGGACTTCGGAACCCTAAAAAAGGCATTCGTACTAAATTTTGGTAAAGTATTGTCAACTCTATATACTTGGGTACTGAATAAGCAGCCGTTGCGTTCACCGTTTTTGAGGCTATATAGTAGGTATGAGATATAAAATGCTAAATATATAGGAGGTAGGTAGTTAACTCCTATATGTATATGTTTTATGAAGGGTTAGACTAGAACGTTTAAGAGGGTTTATTCCGAAAGTTGGCAACGTCGCAAATAGCTGTCAAATATTTCACTGTTTTCATTAATTTCTGAATATTACTGAATGAAAACATGAATAATCGCTCTATGGTTGAATAAAACATTAAGTATGGATTGCAACAACTATCATAGCAACACGATTTTTTTAGTACTATGAAAGTAATATCGTTTGAAAGCTTTCCATCGCATTTTCCATGCATTTTTAGGGTTCCAAAGTCCACAAGGAACCCTTATAGTTTCGCCATGTCCGTCCGTCCGTCCGTCTGTCCACGCTATTGCTCGTCGATGCTTAGTTCTAGAAAGCTGCAATTTGGCATGAATATACATATTATAGTTACGCTGACAAAGAGGTACAATAAAATTTTGAATTTTTTTTTATAGGGTAGCTCCCCTACTGGTAAAGTGGGGATGTAATTTTTTTTTCTTGCGTACCCCATGGTGTGAATTGAATAGGTCTTAAAAAAAATAAAAAAAATAAACCATTTTTCGATTAAGTGATGCGTTTGTGAAATATTAAGCTTTAAAGTGCTATTTTTTGTTAGAGTCACATGCCCCCCCCCCTGCCACCTAAATGGTGGTATTTGGATGGCTGAAAAAAACGCATATATATAACGTAGTTGAAAGGAAAACTATCACAGCTAAGTAGGCTGTACAAATTTACGAGTAATTAGTCGACTTATGAAATGATTAAAAAACCAATGATTTTTCTCGAGCGGCAGGGGCGTCGGGTGGTCACGTCATACCACAGGCTAGCTAAGATGCTAAATAAGTCTAAGAAAGGTACTGTAGGCATCGTCAACTTCGGAACCCTATACTTTGCGCGTGGCCCGACACGCACTTGGCCGGTTTTTTTCAATCTTATCATTTGAATGCCTAACCAACAAATATAAAACGAAACGCGTCATTCATTAGAATAGAATGTAACTTCTATTTTAATTCGGTAATATTGGGAAATTAATAAAAACAGCAAAACATTTGACAGCTATATGCGACGTTGCCAACTTTCGGAATAAACCCTCTTAACTTCAAATGGAGAGAATATTTACAGTTATATGTTACAGGCAAGGCAACAGTACTCGCTAGAGTATCCCAATGGACTCGTTTTTCTTAAGATGCTCTTCCGCGGCCAGCTATCGATCATGCAGCTATCGGCCGCGCACGACAGTTGCGACCCACGGAAGCGACTCCATACCTTCTCATACAAATGTCATACAATGACGATTGATCGCTGGCCACGGGATTTGCCGCTTAGGGTGGGTTGATTCAAGCATAGTTGATGGACTTCTGGTTCTTAAATATGGCCGCCGAGCTGTCATTCCATACAGGAAAGTCATTTTGTCCCATAGTAAAATATTTAACGATAACTAACTTTAACGGACGGTTTGAATCAACTAACCCTAAGTGATCATCATCTTAGTCTAAAGGTGTCCACTCTAGCTCCCACTTGCACTAAGGCGCCATCCGCGGGTTAGCCACGTAACTCAGGTTTAGTTGTATCAGTGACAAGGGGCTAAATGCTATATTTCGAAGTCTTAAATAGGGATCTCCCTGTTCCATATAGGATCGCTCACGCGTTAAGTTGAACTTTAAATCTAGCTGCTTAAAGCTCACGCGACACGTAAGCGAACAGGGAGATCCCTATTTTAAGACTTCGAATATAGCCCAAGGTAATTAAGTGTATAGACTCTAGATTGTCAATCTCCTTACATTGCGGCGTATACATCGGAAAAGCTGAGTGGAGCAGAAAGTCACCAATATCCGGGGGTGCTTAAAATTTTCATACAGGCTACCTGGCAGCGACATCTAATATCGCATTTAATACTTATTTCGGGTGTAGGTACGCTGATTTGTATGAAGGGTTTTCTTTCTAGATTTACCTTACTTTTTCTATAGTTGTATCAACTTAATTTGAGTTGCCCGAGGAATGCTTCGTTTGTGCAATTAGGCCTAGGCTTAATATGTAGTTAATGCAGCTATGGACTGTTTTTTTAAGAACTAAATATTACGAGACATGGAAGCGTTATAAAGCAGCGGTATTGAGTTTGGCCGTCCGTTTGAGATGCGGCAGATGACTGCAGTGTTTCTACTTATACGATATTGAATTTTATATGCGCCACTCGTATTGAAAAACGACTGACCGTCTTTCGCATCGCAAACGGATGTCCAAACGCGATATCGCTGCTGGAATCATAGAGTTGACAATTTAAACATTGAAATGAGGCCAATCGGTTGTAATGTTGACATTTTGCTGTTTTCTCGTAGATCGGAGATTATGAAGCACCCACAATAACTATTGGAACACGCACAAGAGTATCATGTCATTACTAGTCATGTGCAGTGACCAATAGTTGTTTTGGGCTTCTGTTTTTTCTTTGCCGGACTCTTGGTCATCTGCAACAGGACATGTTTGAAACAGATGCAGGACAGATTAGAATGAAACGGAAGGTTTTTGCAACAACTTGTATTTTTACTATACACTTTTATTATACTTAATTGACTTGAAATATTTTTACCAGCCAATCTCAAAATTCTATATTTTTGGAACCACTTTTAGTCGGTAGGGTATAAAGTGCCGTATACCTAATAGTACAATCTGTATTTCAAATATTTCAATGTTATTCTTTCTTGTATAAAACTTTACATTTAATGAAAGCCAGGGCAGAGCTAGTATTTTACCAGATTAAAAGGTTTAAATACCAATGTATTTATATCATAACTTTTGCAAGACGCTGTTATGAAATAAAGAAAACATAAGACATGTAAAAATATTTCTTTATTAAGTAAGTATTTAATTATCACATGAAACACAAACACATGCAGACTCATAAAAATGCAATAAGTTTACTATTTTATTTTGTACCCAGATTACCTAACATATATTATTTTCATAATAGGGATGACGACAGGGTGAACAAATCGAAATTCTAATTAGTCCGTCAGTCAGGTAATAAATAAAATGTTAGACACGTATTTTTTGTTTTATCAAATTAACAAAGAATGACTAAGTTAAAACGCATTAAAGTTAGAGAGTGGGGGCTAACTACGTCACCGTTAGGTATAAATCGTACCTAACCGTGACGTCACGCGACATTTCAACTCAATATTATCTCCGTATAAGTTTGATCACGTGAAAAAAGAAAAAATACGTGTCCAATACTTTTCAATAATCTTCCTGATAGAGTAAGGAAAAAAGTTGTCGTTATCCCTATTTTAATGAGGGTCCGTTCAAATATATGTCAGTACATTAACCTTACATAATGAAAACACCCACTCGTTTTAGCTCCACCTGTGAATTGTTAGGGAAGAAAGTAGGTACCTCATAAAAAGTTCAGGGGCCTTACAAAGTCCGGGAAATTAATAGGGATTCTATAGGGAACGTCAAAACGTTACGTCACTCAAAATTTACTTTAAGTCAGTTTACTGAAAGTTCAGTTTCAACGCCTTGACTGTGAAATCCCTTGATTTCCCGAATGAGGCCCCAGTATTCGCAATAAGCAGACATTTTAGAATTCGGTATTCTCACGAAACCTTTTTCTCTTTGGATCTTGATGATGAATCGTTATGTTTTTGTTTTACATTAGGTACGTCTAACCACAGAATATTTAATAGTGCTATATACAGAATGGCCACGGAATCAATCGCCTGAATCTAGCTGGCGCGCAACTCTCGCCCAATTCGCCATAACCGTCATTTGTTTCATCCGGAGATGGAGAGTGGATCATTGGGCCGCGTTGTTGGTACACACACATTTACAAGTGTACAGACGTCCTCGCACGCACGCAGACGTTCTCGCACGAAACATTGACACTTCATTCGAATTGTGTTCGAAATGGTGCTTTTATATGCCGTGTCCGCCCTGTGGTCTAACATAGCTGTGCCTGGAAGTTTTGCTTATACCTACTTAATGATTAATTAAAACCAATCGAAGAGTAAGTGGAAGGACCCAGCGCGCTAATTGTGTAACTCTCCAGCGATAACAAGTGCAAACGGAATCATGATCGAATTGGCCATAGCTCATCACAGCAACAGCACAGAAGGTTGCATGAAATTAACGCCCGTTAAATATGGCGCCAGCTGTCATTGCATACCGTGGTATCTAAATCAGTTAATAACGTATCTACACGTTATTTACTCCGTAGTGAAAATCTCCGTAGCATGGCCAATGGCCATGCGCTGCTGTTGAAGTATCCACCTACATTTTTAACCGACTTCAAAAAAAGGAGGAGGTTCTCAATTCGTCGGAATCATTTTTTTAAATATATTTTTTTTTTTTATTTTTTTTTATGTATGTTCACCAAAAATAAATAGTAAACGTAAACCGATTTCGATGATTCTTTTTTTGTTCGAAAGGTGGTACTTCCAAGTTGGTCCCATATTAATTTGGTTCAGTTCTGATGATGGGATCCATGAGAAAATGAGGGAACTCCTCGAAATTTGCTAGCACGTAGATGATTTTGGTGTCAATTTCGAGGATTTCAGAGTTACTTATGTACTTCTATAGTAATGTTTGGAAACTGTAGCCGAAAAAAATTTTTAAATAAAAAAATAAAAACCGCCTTCAAACTCCGACAGACTGCGAAGTCGGTGTCAAGTGAACCGACCCAAAGAAATGATAATCATATTGTGAACTTGACATTGACTTCGCAGTCTGTCGGAGTTTGAAGGCGGTTTTTATTTTTTTATTTAAAAATTTTTTAATACGAAGCGCTTGTGTACCCACGTGACGTAGCCTACGCAAGGTTGCGTATGCTACGCAGCGTAGCAGGGGGTTTCGCCTTTACGCTAGGCGAGGCAGAGAGACTTCGAGTTATGGAAAGGTAACCCGTGCAAATGCAATGTATAACATCATGACATTTAAGTACCGAACTACATATGTATGTATTCTACTTTTACTTGTCTACAAATTATATTATACTACTAGCTTCTGTCCGCGACTTCATCCGTGTGGAATTCGTTAGTAGCATTCCCGCGACAACTATGCATTTTTCCGGGAATAAAAGTAGTCTATATGTTGACCAGTGTTATAAACTACCCCCATACAACATTTTGTTGCAACCCGTCCAGTAGTTATCCGTACATCATACATCCATACATACATCAGTATTTTTTCTAAAAATCGTTATTTTGTGTTCAGTATCGTTTATATAGTCCCCTCGACTTGATAGTTTCTTTTTTATTTTCAAGTTACAGACGCTACTTCTGCTACAGACTAATTATTAGTATAGATTATATTATTAAATTTAGGATATTTTCCAAAATATCAACTTCGACCTCTCCTCCATACAAACATAGTTTTGTTTGAGAGAATATTTGAAAAAAAAGTCTGTCAGAAAGTTTGTTTTTGGTACAAGCTCGTCGTGTACTTTTATTTCTACGCTTATCAGCTCCTCGTAGAGGCCTTTCTACCTATACCAAACACGAGGGGGTCGCGTCGGTTGAATACGGAGTTCCCATGGCCACCTTACGACTCCATATTACTTATCACCACACCAAAGAATTCTTCTTCTCTTTTAAATAAGTAATGGCTGCTGTCTATATGTACGACAATTTCACCAATTTCAAGTAATTGGCCTACAGACTTACTAAAAATGTGCGGTATATAAAAGATAAATCAAGTAAAAAGGGAAGCTCAACAAACGTCAACCATCTTGTACAATGGCCATGGAGCAAGCCCTACATGCATCACCAGCTCTTTGAGCAATGGGATATTCCATATCTAAAATAGATATCTATAACAGGCAGACAGAAAGAAAGAGGGAGAGAAAAAATACTCCTTTATTTTACTATTTCTACTTAGTAATAAGGTATAGATTACAGTAATCGTATCACACAATCATTGTTCAGTCATCAACCAGTGGCATACGCGCCCGGGCAAAAGATAATAGGGGCCGTAATAAAGAAGCCAATTTGTTTATAATGGATAATTAAAAACATCTGAAATGGAAATAACGACTATGATTAAAATTAAAAGAAATCCTTTTGCATGTGAACCTTTGATGTTCCTACTCAGTCTTACAATTAAGAGAATAATCTAAGGACACCTCATAACACAAGAACATCTCACTAAAATACATCAAGCAGTTTAGGTTACAGTGCATACCACAGAAATAAACATACATTCGAAATATATTAACCCTCATTCTGGTGCAGTCGGGTAAATATAAACTTAGTTCATCTAAGACGACGGCCATTTAATTATGAGAAAACTATTTTTCACCTCAATATTTCGAGAAGAATCATCCTGATGGCCCCGGAGGGGGGGGGGGGTAATGTTTGTTTATTTTATAGTGTATACGTAAAGTGGGGATGGTATTTTTTTTCTCACGTATGGTACGTGTACGTGTCATTGGATAGGCCCTTAAAAAATCGTGGGTTTGGGAAAATAGTTTTTTGATTTAGAGATCCGTCTAAATTTTATCAGATACAAGTTCCAAGTTTTTCCACTCCCTGTTTTGGTTAACTGAAAAAAAAAATGGTATTCATGGTAGTAATACAATGTGTACCTAGATAAAGTGCACAAACGAAGAGGGATGAAACGAGATGATAGTTTATCGATTAAAAAAACCATTATAAAGAATATCAGTAATGTTTTTTTTTTTCATTATTTATCTTTATTTTGAGTAAATCGAGGAATCATTACAAAAAATAGAAGAAAGAAACATGTTTTCGTTTCAATGTCATTGTGATTATCAGATGGGATGTATTTAATAATAAAGAATATTAATAGATGTAAAAAATAATAATGCGCAAATATAATAGTTAAAATAGAGCTATAAATAAGAAAATACCCAGCCTTCTGGGCAGTGAGCCCAGAAGGCTGGCTGCAATTGCTACGGTAAAAAGGTCGCTTATTTTGGATTTTTGATTTGGATTCCCATTTTTTTTATTTAAATAACTAACTAACGCTTTGTGTTTATAATCCCGCTGATTAAAAGTCAATACGAACCTTAGGAGGGGATATGTTTTGCGTTATTTTTAATCATAAAAATATTTCAGGATTTTTCATTTTTATTTTGTCATCGACAGAATATCATCACGTTTCATCCCTACCCGCCTGTAAAATTTATCCAGGGATATACTGTATATAACGTAATTAACAGGAACAATTTTGCAGCTAAGTAGGCTGTACAAGTTTACGGGTACTAACCGAACAACTTAAAAAAAGTACTCGGCGAAGTGAAAATGTTCTGCATTAAATACTACATTGCGCGTGACCCGACTCGTACTTGGCTGATTTGTTGTATTAATTGACTTTTTACTGTACAAATTATATAGGATCAAGCACAACGTTGCGGTTGTGACGATATTTTACCCACAAAATCAGCCCTCAATTCGAAGCATGTTTTTTTAGGTTTTATTTTTTTTCAAGTTAGTTAAAAAGTTTACGTGCCCACGGCCCAGTTTGGGATTGATGGTGTGAGCGATACCTGAATCCCATACTATTTTTTTCTTCCAAAAAAATAAAATCATGCTTATAATCGACAGCTGATTCTGTGGGTCAAATATCGTCACAACGTTTTGCTTGACCCCGTATTTTATGTTACGTTATTTACGACTTAAGAACGGATACTATCATCATCAAGAAGAAGAAGAAGAAGAAGAAGAATAATAATAAAATATAAGCCTAAAAATCAAGGCCGTTAATGAAATGAATTACGGGAATCCCGAAACCCGAAAATGTGACACATGAATTAATTAGCGCTCTGCAGTTAACAGCAATGGAAAGTCCGAGTTGTTTTTGTCATAATATTTTTAACGGGCATTCTAAGACGCGAAATTCAAATTGTACTAACTATTAGCACAGATAACTAAAAACTAAATTAGTTTTTTCAACTTGTATTATCGTAAGCCTGCGCGAAGCCCCGGGCGGTTGCCCGCTTCGCCCCCCCCCCCTCCCCAAGGCCGCCTCTGAATACTAGCACTAGCGCCAAATAACAAATTTGCCGCCTTGCAGAACAGACATCTTTTCTTTACTAATACTAAGTCTGTAGAAGTAGTCTGCAACTTGAAAATTAAAAGAAACTATCAAGTCGAGGGGACTATGCAAATGATATGAACACAAAATAACTACTACTACTGCCTATTTGCGTCCCACTGCTGGGCACAGGCCTCCTCTCATCACGAGAGGGTTTGGGCTATAGTCTCCACGCAGGCCCAGTGCAGATTGGGGACTTCACACACATCTTTGAATTACTTCGCAGATGTGTGCAGATTTCATCACGATGTTTTCCTTCACCGAAAAGCTCAGTGGTAAATTCAATTGACTTTTTTTTAAAATCTGTATGTATGGATGTAGGTATATACTTGTGTATGTATGTATGTCCGGATTTCGATTCGAAAACTACTGGACGGATTGCAACAAAATTTGGTATGGGGGCAGTTCATAACACTGGTCAACATATAGGCTACTTTTTATCCCGGAAAGATGCATAGTTCCAGCGGGAACACTCTTACCGAATTCAACGCGAACAAAGTCGCGGGTAGAAGCTAGTTTTTAATATGCTGTAAAAATGACGTCATCTATACTTGAGATCTAACTGAACCTGTCGTAGCTTGTGGTCGATTTTTTTCACAAATTGAATCCTCGTTATTGATCGTACCATCTTCAGGTCGGTGCTAAGTTGTCGGTGCTAGGTTTACGTTCGATCTGCACAGATGGCGTTGATAGTGTGAAATGAAATGAGATTTACGAAACTTTGCATTGTGATTAAAAGAACATAATAATAATAAAAACAAGAAATCAATGTTATATCTCTAAAAATATAGTAAATATTTGTTCTGTGTCTGTTTGTCACAGCCAATTTGCTAACTACTGGGGCTATATTCGAAGTCTTAAATAGGGATCTCCCTGTTCCTTATTTTAAGACTTCGAATATAACCCCTGAACCGATTGACTTTCGGTAAACATACCTATATAGATAAGTCAAAGACGGACGTGTAACGAAAAATTACCGTCTCCAATGATCTCTGAAACGACTAAGCCTAAAATTTTGAGAAAACAAAATAGTTCTTAACGTATAGATTACAGGAAAACCTATAACCTATAAGAAGTCCATGGCATCATTGACCTATAATAACATATGGACGAACAGTGCCTAACAGAATATGTCAAAATATATGGAGCAAACTGACATTAGAAAATACGTTCCAATATGTTAATAACGCCTCTTTATAATATGTGTAAAGATAAATATTTTATACAAAAGTAAACCTAACACTATAATAAGATTTAAGTGTCAAATTTACTGAGCACCAAACGGGTGCCCGAGTTGTTCAGGCACCCGTTTTGACGGGCAATTTTTCTTCGGCTGATTTCACAATCAGCCAGTTAGTCCTTCGTGGCATTTAACATAACAGAAAATAATCAACAAACAGAACCCTTTCCAGGCGAGTTTCACTCGGTCTTCCGGTTTTTCAATAATTATTTTGATGAATCAATTAATCTACTTAATCACGAATACTTCGTAAAATTAAAAAAAAATGACAATACTAGTACATTGAAACATGTTTCCTAAATACAAAGAAATAAAGTAAATTAAAAGTTGTTGATTTTTTGATCACTAACCGTTGCGTGAATTAGTAAAATTGATAACCAGGAGATATGCCTTGTGATTGACCAAGTAAATTCGCATCCAGCATGTTGAATTTCTGTGCCTTCCGTTTTCCCTCTGGGGTCTCATGCAAGTTCATAAATAAGAGATGGGATTTACTGTACCCCTAAATTAGTACTCCCTATTTGGCAGATCCGAAATATTTCCCCCCAATAGAGCAATAGAGTCCTTAATTAATATGAGAAATCTCAAAGAGTAAATTCTCTGTTTAGCCAGACCGCTCTCGGCTTAGCTCACTGAACTCTTCGTGGATAAAGCTTCTTTTTCACGCTGGTTGAGTAGCAGTAGAGACAAAACAAAATCGCTGCCATATCTTTGACATCACTCTCAGGTTCTACAATAGAAAGATAAAACAAGTAGGTAGTTAGTTTACACTTTCCAAGAAAGTTTCTGAATTAAATTTCGATGTTTCACAGCTTCGTAAAGGCGTCTTCACACTCGCAGACCATGAACCGCCCGCAATAGCCGCTGTCACACGCACAAGAGTATAGTTTGGACTAATCTTGTGCAGTGGCCAGCAGCTGCTTTGGGCTTCATTTTCCGTCCTCGTCTTCGGCCCCATCGAAAGCATGCGTTGTCAACGAACAACTAACAGCAAGCTAACAAACGAAACATGGAATCTAAAAGCAAACGTCAAAAATAACAATGCAAACAATATTGAAGCACGGCAGAGCTAGAGTAAAAAAATAAAGGAATAAGATTTAATAAAAAGTACTTAGGTTATGCAATAAGATTTACTTACTTACCTACTTAAGAGTATATTTTGAAATCTATTTGGTTCTTCAGAGACATGCCAGAAGAGGCTTTAGTAACATATTTTGTTTTAAATTTGAAGCAGTTTGATCCATTAGTGTTGTTTCATTTAATTCAAGAAAAGTTTATTGAATGTATTAAATAAACGCAAATGGCGATCGAGAATCCCCTTGAGTCGAATAAAGTGTATAAGAACTCAGTTTAAAAATGGTAAATTTATTAAAGGACATCGGTGAATTTTAAAACGAGGAAGCCTACGCTTTAGGAAAAAGACACTATTGTGACAAGAAACCCGTTACATTTTGCCTTGGCACGGTCGTAGGCTACCAGCCGGCAAAAACGGCCGGTGTCGGGTGGTGAAGCCGTACGTTCGGAAACCTTACTACCGGATTAAATGAATGCACGCAACACTTGATACTAATACCATATTATATGAAGCGACAACTCGGCATGGGCCTCGAAGTTTTGACACAAAAAGTTGGTACACCATTGAAAAACGGTTAGATCGCGTTTGCGTATTTTGTACAGTTTTGTTTGATGATGCAATGGTTTTAATACTCAGATTTTTGAAATAGTTCAATTTTATGAAACAAGCCGCTTAATAAATAAAGGTAGGTATACATTATACCTTTCGCCCTAAATTGTCTTATTTGGTTTAGTTATCAATCTCCTACGTAAAAACTTGTGTAGGCATCATTTTCAAATAGAATTCGCTTAAATAAACAAACCGATGCAATCAACGATTAGAGGTATTCATATAATATGCCATTGAGATTACTCCTCGTCTACTCTTTGTAAGTCTTCTTTCTAAAGTCTGCGTTGGTACTAGGTAATCATATAAAGTATGTTCAAGTAGGTATAGTCGAGTTCATTAATATGTGTAAACTTTTGGACCTTATTACAACGTGGTAAGGTGCAAAAGTGTGTATATATTGGCGAACTCGACTGTACGTGGTTAACTCAATACATTTTTTCACCGCACATACATTTTACACTACTACTTTTATTATACTACTACTACTACATCCTATTTGCGTCCCACTGCTGGGCACAGGCCTCCTCTCATCACGAGAGGGTTTGGGCTAGTCCCCACGCGGGCCCAGTACAGATTGGGGACTTCACACACATCTTTGAATTACTTCGCAGATGCGTGCAGGTTTCCTCACGATGTTTTCCTCCAGCGAAAAGCTCAGTGGTAAATTCAAATTGAATTTCACACATAAGTAAACTTAGAGGTGCGAGCCGGAATCGAACCCCTGACGCTCTGCATGAGAGGCGGTAGGTCGAACCACTAGGCCACCACGACTTACTATTATTTATTTTAACAACTCTTATTTTACTTTATATATTCTTTGTACTGCGCTCCGTGGGTTACCTAATGGTGTTGGCTGAAAATCAGCGCTGCAGGTGTTTGCCACCTCAGCATTATGCTGAGCCAGCAGCCTATCCACTGCCGTGAAGACACACTCTTGTTTATTCTTGTTTATTCCGTGACCTCACCAAATGGTCCTAGCGGAAGACCAGCGCTGGCTCTAATGCCAGCACATACTGAGCTGGGACCATTTCGTGGCAAATCACAGGAACTTTCGTCTTTTTTCCTATACTGTGTTTCTCTTTATATATGTTTTTTCTGTGTCGTGTGTTTGTTGCGGATAAATGTTTCTTCTTCTTCTTTTTTATGACTTTCTATTTGTGTAATATTTATTGTTGTTACAAGACACAATGTAACGGGTCACTTTGTATAGGATTTTCCATACAAAGTGACCCGTTTTCATTGCTGTTGAGTGTAAGTGTCTGTCTACTGTGCAGTAAATAAATGTATTTCTTCTTCTTCTTCATACACTTTTCACTCTTCTTCTTTCTAGCTTCTGCCCGCGACTTTGTCCGCGTGGGATTCGTAACAGCGTTTCTTCAGTAACTCTATGCGCTTTTACGGGATAAAAGGTAGCGTATATGTTGACCCGGCTTATAATATTATATACCCCCAAACTAAATTTTAACCCAATCCGACCAGAGTTCTCGAGTTCAACCCGGACATACCGTGTCTTCTAAAGACTTAATTTATTAGTAAAGAATGGCGGCTCTCGCCGTTGAGACTATGTGCCAGGGGCACAAAGTCTCAACAGTCATGAAAGTTTGCATGAAAGCCTTGTCGGTCCATGTCTAACCTAACCTAACCTAACACTTCAGCGAGCTCATTGTGATTGCCACTTGGTGTGCGATCCCCAAGACAACCGGTACTTTTACGATTACGAAAATGAATCTTCAATGCGCCATTTATCATCAAAGTGGTTAGTTGGGACCATGTTTGGACTGTCATACTTTGATAACAAGTGGCGCACAGAAGGTTAATTTTCAAACAGAAAAAGTACCGGTTGGCTTAGCAGCTTGCAGAGAGGAAATGTCGATGGGTTCCATGCTGCAAGCTGAGTTGCTAGAGGAATTGGTTTTCTTATATGTAGATTTCTTCCCGTTTTGTATTATTAGGTACTACAAATCTGTAAGATTTAAATAAACTTTCATTTAACAATCCATAAAAACCTAAGAATTTTTCAATTCCATCCCATTCCTATTATACCTCCTCGTAAGATTGCATTTGCACAAGCATTTTTTTGAGAAATAATCCCTCGGGAACGTGCATCTATCGTACTACTACTACCTATACTAGCATAATATGAAGCTAGAGAAAGATAAATAAATGTAGCCGCCGAAACCTAATTGCTAAAAAATCCCGTGGAAATATTCGATAGATGATCCGTTCCTTGTAAAAACATGTAAGTTGTTGTAAGTTATTGTGAAAATTTGTGAAAAGTATGTTTGTCCACGTATTTCTCCGAAACTAATGATCTGATTTTGACCATTCTTTTTTTATTTGCTTACATTTGATTAAATGATTCTGATCATCGAACGATTGATTCAGTAGAACACACTTTTTAATAAAATTCCTACCGCATCTTACAGAATCAACAAGATAATTTGAGAACCAAAAACAACAATACTCACTTGAGATAAAGAACACAAACAACAAAACTACTACACTAGCAGACTTTCACAACTACTGGCAACACTAATAAAGAACTGTAGACGTGTGTGCACGGGGTAGTCCCCGGCGCGAGTGGCAAAGCCTGCGATGTATCTACCTGAACAGTGAACAGCCCAGGTGGCATTATGGGTTGTCGCTGCCTTATTAGTGGGGACCGCAATTGACAAGCGATCAACCGGTTACCTTAGCACTCACTGCCGCGAGACGCCAGGCGGGTTACTTTGGTATGAAAAATGGAAACGAACTGAACTGTTAAGGAATTTCTTTAGGGTTTATTTTTAGTATCCTACGTAAGCTTATCCTTACGATGTGTCAAAAGATTAAAGTGACACAGGAAACATGAATTTCATAATAATGTTGAATGTGAAAGTTAGTGTGGATGGATGTAGGTACCTACGTATCGAATGGAAACATGTTATCTACTCGTAGATATTCTTTTAAGCTCTACTAAAATACTCCTTTTTATTTAGCTTTTTAGCTTCTGCCCGCGACTTCGGCCGCGTGGAATTCGGTTATAGCGTTCCCGTGGGAATTGAGTGTTAAACTATAATAAATTATATATGTCGTATAGTCACAGCGATGGCGCCACTATCGCGCCTTGCCAGGCCTTGGATTGCCTTTTCAATTTGTTATTACTAGCATGCCCTTGAGAATCTGTATGGTACCTTGAATATCATTGGTAAGGAAACGTCAAGCGAATAGCTTGGGCGTAGCCGGCACTGGGTTGGTAACTGGAAAAGCTATGTTGCTTGGCGAGTGCACTGGGCCCCGTAGATTGGCCAGTAGCTGGAATCTAAATCAGACACGCGCTTGTCCGTTTAGAACAAGACCTGTCATGTCCTGTCAAGGCCGGGAAAAGCCGGGAAACCAACCCAGATGCTGGAAACGTCGCGTTTCTGGTTTTCCTATGATATTTCCAAGATATACGACGGCTGTGAGAGTTACTGTGTTATTCCGAGTTCCCCGTCGACATATACTACAACCTTCCTCTTGAATCACTCTATCTATTAAAAAAAAACCGCTTCAAAATCCGTTGCGTAGTTTTAAAGATCAGAGAGCTGGAAGCGACTTTGTCTTATACTATGTAGTGATGGTAGAGACAACTATAACTATAAGAGTTTATGAGAGTACGTACAGGAATTTCATCTTTAAACTTTACAGGATCAGGATTTTAATTGATTCACCAATGTTCAAATGGAGAGGAAATTTTATCTTTCTTTTCGCACCCGCGGTAAAAGGCATGGACTGGTGGGAATTTACATTTGCATAGTGGGCTGATGTCAGTCTACTCCGAATCAAAAATCCAGTAGTTCCCGTTGCGGACAACGGGGTGCTCCCAAAAACAAGTGAATGAGAAAACGCTACCTCTTGTGATTTGTGTGGAAATATCGCAAGTGCTTCGTTCGCATTCGTATAGGCTGTACTCGTATTACACTCATTATAGTGTTCTTCGTTAATTTAGTTACGACGAGGGTCATTTAGAGCAGTTATGTAACTAGTCATCGATTTTATATGTCCGTTCCTGGCTGTGGCTGGCTCGCTGGCCTGGCTAGTCTATTTAGCATTGGCAAATTACTAGGGCCAGGCGGGGCATTAATAAGAGGTCTAAAAATTGAGGTAAATTTAAGAGTAAGTAATAAAATACACGTTCTAAACCAGGCCTCAATCACTTCCTTTGAATTGAAATATTAAAGTACCTAAAGATTGTCAGCTACGGAAAAATCTGAAGCTTGAAATGAGCTTTCATGTTAGGGTTGTGCGCATTACGAATAGATTATCTATACTAATAATAAGTCTGTAGAAGAAGTCGAGTCTGAAACTTGAAAATTAAAAGAAACTATCAAGTCGAGGGGACAATGCGATATGCGTTATTGAGGGGGATATGCGGTAACTTCGGCATATTACTTGGGACATTTACAGAATCGATACCGTAAATGAATTTTAGTTGATATCGAAAAACTTTGTTTTTCAGCATTTTCATACTAAATAAATAAATATTGCCATGACGGCTAATGCACAAGGACCTTTAGAGTTAGACAAAAGTTATCGTCAACTGGGGGCGAATTCCCTGAATATTCGAAAATTGATTCGAAATGATTTCGTAAATGACAGATCCATACAAAAATGACAGATTCTATTGAAAATTCTTTGACATTATCGCGATGAGTTCAAGATAGGGTCCTGTCACAGTTTCAGATTGTCATATTGACGTGAAATTAAATAGCAAAACATCAAACGAACTCATTATTTTCACCAATAAGGACAAGGATGTCATACACAAAGGAAATCTGGAAACTTTTTATTATAAGGAAATAAAAAGCAAATATTTAGATGGATTTTACACTGGTTTAAAATCTTGAAAATTTTAAGAACGGTGTTAGCAAGCACCTTGGTTTCTTGGAGAAATTAACTTAATTACGCCTGAAGAATGTTTCCTTAAAATTAATGCATATCAACATAAACACCGTGTGTGTGTATAAAAAATATATATGTATGTATGTCCGGATATAACTCAAAAACTACTGGACGGATTGCATCAAAATTTGGTATGGGGGTAGTTTATAACACTGGTCAATGTATAGGTTACTTTTTATCCCGGAAAAAATACAGTTTCCGCGGGAATGCTATTAACAAATTCCACGCGGACGAAGTCGCGGGCAGAAGCTGGTATTATATAAATGTAAAATAAGCATAGAGTCCGACAACGCTAAATCTGCAGAACAGGTAATGTGTTTTGAAAATGTCAATATAGCAACACTATATTACGAAAATGGCGTCCATATTGAAAGAATCTCTCTAACTGCTTCATTGAATTTACATTGTCATGCTCGCACGCTTTGTGTTCATAATAATAGGTAAATTTTGATACATAAATGTGAAAAGAAAAGTCATTTACTTATGACAATTTCGCACATGTATCAAACAAAGCTTTTTAAATTATGGGTCATTCTCCAGGGCCCTGTTTTGCTATGTCCGGGGACTTTTTTCAATGAAGTTGTTGGTTTAGAACTTTGTTTTTTTTTCATACACAGCTTATGTCAGTAGCTAGTAGTGACATCAATAATTTTTTTGAATAACTGTTTTTATTTCTTTACAAAAAAAGAAATAAACTCGTTTTTCTGACTACTTTGTCGTGTACGTTCTCCATTTTCGCGGAAACATTTGATGATATCTTCAATTCACTAAGATTTATCAATAGCAAATGTGACCACATACTAAGATGATTAGTTGATACTTGAAATTATGCCGAGTAATATTTTTTATCTACAATATTATTCCTATACCTGAGGATATAAGATCTGTCCGGGAAAAAATCTGATTGCGCTGGAGCATTCTTCAATTGACCATATCCCTAGCATTCGCAAGAAACGAAAAAGAAATTCCCCCGCAAACGGTAGTCAGTTGCCCTACAAACGAGTTAAGAGATAGACGTTTCGGCTGGTGTACTTCGCTGCGGAGTTACGAAGGTAAATATGTGATTTCTTTGTCCTTGGTTCACCTATCATTCTGATTTGTCTGGTCAGTTTTTTAAAGTTTGTGTAACCTTTAAAATTCAGTAGATGTGCTTTCCTAGTAGCTTTACTAATAATCTACCCTATGTATTAACGACAGCATTGCAAAACTATCGTAGTATGAATCGTTGGCAATTTTGTCAATTGTTTCTGACCTCTCTGTCCTTCTCGTCCCTAATTCCTATGGTTTAAAAGACAGCGAAATCAGAAAACGGTCGGTTTTATTTAATTCATCATCATCATCATCATTTCAGCCGATAGACGTCCACTGCTGGACATAGGCCTCCCCCAAGGCGCGCCACTCAGACCGGTCCTGTGCCACTCGCATCCACCGCGTTCCCGCGACCTTTACAAGGTCGTCACTCCATCTTGTTGGAGGCCTACCGACAGCTCGTCTACCGGTTCGCGGACGCCACTCCAGGACTTTCTTGCCCCATCGGCCATCAGTCCTGCGAGCAATGTGCCCCGCCCACTGCCACTTAAGGTTCGCAATTCTTCGGGCTATGTCGGTGACCCTAGTTCTACTGCGGATATCCTCATTTCTGATTCTATCACGCAGAGAAACCCCGAGCATAGCCCTCTCAATTGCCCTCTGGGTGACCTTGACCTTATTTAATTTGAGACGGTCAAAATAAAATTTTGGGTAAGTAATTGATACATTTTAATTTAATTTTAGTAGTCAGAGATCAACTTGTTCCTTTTTAGGGTTTCATGAATAACTAAAATAAGTAAACCACCGAACCTTATTAATTTGTAGCTTTATTTGAAAAAATAATATTTTATATAATAATAATAATACAATAAAATCCATATTATATATTAACTATATTAATATTATAAATGCGAAAGTAACTGTCTGTCTGTCTGTCTGTTTGTTACCTCTTCACGCTTCAACCGCTGGACCGATTTGGATAATAATAATAATATACTTACCTATTAATTGAATATCATAATTTTGTAATATGTGCCTAAGTTAAATCATAAGTAATGTACCTAAATGACCAATCAGCTACCTACTTTTAAATGGGTATAATATAAACTTTTACAGGTAACTTTTCATTAAAAACAGAACGGTAAAAAGCCGAAAAAAAACGTTTTTTACATACCTATATTTTATATACATATGTAGGGTCTAGCGAAATATTGTGACGATATTTTAACCACAGCATTAGTTATCGATACTAGAATGTTTTTTGTTGCCCTAATAAAAAGCATGCGATCGATAGCTGATTGTATATGGGTAAAATATTGTCATGACGTTTTGCTTCATTGATTATTACATACATTACATATAATTATTATTCATCTAAATATATAAAACTCAAAGGTGACTGACATAGTGATCTATCAACACACAGCCCAAACCACTGGACGGATCGGGCTGAAATTTGGCATGCAGGTAGATGTTATGACGTAGGCATACGTTAAGAAAGGATTTTGCGAAATTCCCACGGAAACGGAAAAAACGGGATTTTACATTTAATATTTCTGCGCATACGAAGTTGTGGGGAAAAGCTAGTTCACTATAAATGTTTGTGTCTAAATACGCTTTTCAAACCATATTTGCATATAAATATAATTGCAGATTAAACAGTTCATGTTTATTTTAATCCTATTCTGATTCCGCTGTCCTCTATTTGTGATTCCACTGGACACGAAAAATATAATGTTATTTATTTCCTAAGCAGATGCACAAAAATGAGGGCCAAAACCTTAATTATGTTTGTTTATTAGTGTACTTTCCAGAAAGCATTCCTTTTTTGGTCTAATTAGCTAAATGAAATCAGACAGAGGAATCAGACGAAAATCGCCTCCTCTAAGAATGACCCTTATCTGGTAACGTTATATTTTCTATTGATTTTGTTTTTCTTATATTTGAGCCAAATATTTCATTTTCTTTTGGTATTAACAAGTCTTCTCCTAGTGCTAACAGTATTTTCAATAAGGTCCTTGATGAAAAATTTCCGGGATGGCTACCATTTTTACTGATGCTTCGAAAATGTCTGATCAAGGTTTTATCGGTTCAGCTGTTTGGATTCCTCGTTACAATGCTGTATTAAGTTTTAAAAGTCCTCCTCAAATGACAGTTTTCTCCGGTGAAGCAATCGGCCTATATGAGGCAGTTTCATTTGTAGAATCCCATAGGTTGAACAAATCATCAATATTTTCAGATTCTTTGAGTTGTCTCCAAGATATTTCTAAATTTCCACTTCGCTCCAAAGATAACCTAATTATTACTTTAAAGACTAGAGAATTACTTTTTAAGTGTAAGTCCCTAGGAATCGAGGTATCTCTTGTTTGCATTCCTGGGCATTCTGGCATTGCTGGTAATGAACAGGTGGATGCATTTGCCAAACAGGCTATTCATATTGGTTGCACATCTCACTCCCAGTGTTTCAGTCGGGATTTACGATCCTCTGTTAAGACTCACCTTGGTGATCAATGGACTGAAGAATGGGATAAGTCTAGCCTCTATAAAGGTAAAAATTACAAACGAATTCAACCAAACATTCCGATTAAGCCATGGTTTTTTAGGCTCCGAGACGCGACAAAACATGCCACCTCCACTATAATTCGGTAACGAGTGGGTCATATATTTGTTCTCCCTCATATTTGGTAAAAATCCGTATTCTTTGATAATTCATTGTGTGAGTGCGGACTTGAGGACGGCACTCCGGATCATATCTTCTTTAATTGCCGTAATTTATCGACTTCTTTTTATGATCTTTTACCAGACTCCATCCCTCGTCCCGTTAATTTAAACTATCTTTTATGTTAAGCCCACACTCCTTTGACGCCTTTTATATATGTTTTAACTAATTAAGTAATTCAATACCGATTTCTACATAAAGCTATAACTATTCCTTCTCTTTTTCCTTATCCTGTCCTTCCTAAATACATCCAATTTTAGGCATCTAGCCAGCTGCCATTTTGTACATATAATCCTTGTTTCACCCTCTTTTTTTTAGCTCATCCAACCGATCATCCGTTATTCAGTTCCATTTGGCCAATATTTACACCGATCACTTGTAGCTTTCAAACCTTGGGTGAATTGTTCCCTGGACAGAAGCTATTAAAAAAAAGCTTTTTAATACATTTGCGATACAATGAAAAAAGAGCAGTGCAATTCATATTACGTACCTATTTACATAATATTCCCTTGGAATTCTCAGAGGTGTTGATCCCAATACATTGCATCACCTAAATTACTTTCTGATTTAATTCATCATCTATGAAATAATTCATAGCACCTACATTAGGTACGTTTTATTTTGGAAATAAAGTGTAAACGGTCATTCTCCAGACGTACATTTTTGCTTGTCTTCACTCTTTAACCATATAAAATCATAGATTTTATCATGGTTTATATTTTTTTATCGTAGAAGGTATTTGTATTGAGCTGTACATGAATTTTCAAAGAGATAGTTAAAAGGCTTCGGGTGGAAAAAAAATCTAAAAGTCCCATTCTCCTAATAAACACGTCGCGTCCCACTACCAAAACTTCTTACGTTCCAATTTTTCCTGATGATATACATAAAGAAAACCCGATGAAAACAAGTTTATTTCACAAAAGAATATATATTTTCACTGTACAAAAAAAATCTAGTCAATACAGTCATAAACCACAAAAAATTCAATTATAATTACTTTGTCTCGAAACGTATCCTAAATCACGCGTCGCGATCGTTTTTGACCACACCAGTGGTCGGAATGTAGGCACGGATCTCGCTACCGCATTTCGGTCAAGCAGTCAGTCGCGCCCAAAGCCCCGTGCGGGATGGTAGTGTCAGTTGTGTCCAGGCCGCAGATTACGCACGTAAGTATCTAATTCACGCGTTTTGGTTTAAGAAATTTCTAATTAACAAGCTTACATTTTAAAAATCAACCAGCAACTTTATTGCTATGAGAGTTACAGAATACATTAAAGGTCGCAATATTTAATTGATACTAGATTCTGTGATTTATTACATGTACCTTTAAAAAGTTATTTTGTGTTTTTCAAGAATCCCTAATTCACGCGTCTAATTAACGCGTCGAAAATCAACGCGTTAATTAGAATTTGTGGAAAAATATCGTCATATGTATAGTTATATTATAGTTTAAATTCAGAATAATAATTACTTACCGTAAGAATTGACCTACATGCATAGTTACATTATCATCACCATCATCACCATATTCTAATTAAAACGTCGTTTTTATAATTCACACGTCATGGAAAAGTGTAATATTCTAAATAACACGTCGTTTTTCTAATTCACGCGCCACAGAAATTTTAAATTATTTTTAACTAATTAACCGTCAATATATTTAATGTGCCCAATAAGGATTTAAGTTTTAATGATCAAAAAGATACTATATTTGAGATAAAACTCATTGAAAAGTAAGAGGAAAAAAAGCGTATAACATCGTTCTGGAGAATGACCGTAAAATAATACGACAAGGAAATGAGCGCTCACGAAATTCGCGGGTTCGAGTTTTTTTTAATTCGTTCAAACTACGAGTTTGTGAAGAATGCTACGGCATTGGCTTGCACCATTCAGCCAAATTGAAAATAATAGATAGAAAATAATTTATATATAAAAATAAGTATATACTATTTATGAAGTTATGGATTTTAAGTATGTGTAATAAAGTATTTATGTAAAATGCCGATATATAAAATTGTAAATACGAAAAAGACGCGATTTTTTAATGGAAATTTTTACAGTCTCTGCAGCGCAGTAAATGCGCTACTAAAACGTATTTTGCTCCCTACTAGCGGGGCAGAAATGAAAAAAAAAAAAAACGGAGGGTGCAAAATCGCATTTTTCTCCCTCTAAACGGGCAACAAACACTTCTTTTTATACTCGTCAATTAAAATCTGTGTATTAAGATTTAATAGAGAATACTGCAACGTCACTCTTTTCATCGTTGAATAAGGTCTATGTTACTTCCGAAACAACCGAAATAACTTTTTCGATACCGTCTAGACAACCGAAAAAAAATTGAAAATAGAACTTGGAGACTCGATCCGATACTAAATTGTCAATCTATGTCGTTTCGGAGCGTAGCAGCGTCGCGTCATCTGTTAAAAATCTACTCAAACTTGCTGCTGTATCCAGGTAAAAAAAACTATGCTTTGTGATTGGCTGGCCCTAATAGAATCAGTATTGCATTAGGTTACCCCACTGCAGGTTACCAATGTAACTAGTAGTATTTCATTATCATACTGTTTGTTTTTCAATTATCTTGTGTTAAAGAAATCGGATAGTAGAAGTAGGCAATTACTTGCGATATTTAGTTTTCGGATAGTCGTATTAATGACTTAAATTATTAATTTAATGGACTCGTACAAAAAGTATTGTTCACAATAGTTTCATAATCAAGCTTTTTAATCTCGTACCTACCTTACTTAGGCCACTCAGTAAGCTTCGTGGCCTTAACACGGTACTCGACTAAAAAGCTCTCTATTATGACAAGATTGCGAAAAATACTATTTCAAATAGCAGGGGTGAAAAATGATTTTCTAGGTATTTTTATTTTCTAGAATGGATTTTCCGCAACTTATATTGTGCCACTTGAATATACAGCTTAAAAACGTATATAAGTGTGTTAAAAGTTGTTAACTAGAAAACTATCTTATGGTCTACTTTTTAGGGTTCCGAAGTCCACAAGGAACCCTTATAGTTTCGCCATGTCCGTCCGTCCGTCCGTCTGTCCGCACTATTGCTCGGAGATGCTTAGTTCTATAAAGCTGTCATTTGGCATGAATATACATATTAGTTACGCTGACAAAGTGGTATAATACAATTTAAAAATATATTGTTTTATAGGGTACCTCCCCTACTCGTAAAGTGGGGATGTATTTTTTTTTTCTTGCGTACCCCATAGTGTGGTATATCGTTGAATAGGTCTTAAAAAAATATTGTGGGTTTGTTAAAACAATTTTTTGATTAAGAGATGCGTTTGTGAAATATTAAGCTTTAAAGTGCTATTTTTTGTTAGAGTCGAGTGTCCCCCCCCCACTGCCAGCCCAATGGTGGTATTTGGAGGGCTGAAAGAAATCACATTTGTGGCATATATAATGTAGTTGAAAGGAAAACTATCACAGCTAAGTAGGCTGTACAAATTTACGAGTCATAGTCAACCAACCAAAATGATTAAAAAGCTAATGATTTTTCTCGAGCGGCAGGGGCGTCGGGCGAGCAGAGCACGTCATACCACAGGCTAGCTAAGATGCTACTAAGTCTTAGAAAGGTACTGTGGGCATCGTCAACTTCGGAACCCTATACTTTGCGCGTGGCCCGACACGCACTTGGCCGGTTTTTTGTTCCTGTATTACATTCAATATCTTCCGCATCGGAAACGGATAGCCAAACGAAATACCGCTGGAGTAGATTTCGAGTTCAATCCGGATATATATATATAAGTACATATAGACAACGCGACTTCTTTAGTTGTGTGTAGCAACAGTTTTCCTTGGCTTTCTTTCCCGCTGTGAAGCTTAGAGGCAGCCCAACGATACCTATATATAACGCAGTGGTGGTTATAATTTCAGAGTTCCCGTACTGACTCATATGTAGCAGTTAGTGTGTAGGTATGGTATAGTTCATAAAAGCCAGTGTTAGAATGTCGCCAGGCGGCCCCGAAGCCCTAGAAAGGAGGCCGGCGCCTCCCACATTACAGGATTACGAACGAGCCACTACAATGATTTAAACCTAGCGCACGTTTCCATCTACCTCTGTAAATGCGGTATTAATTAACTTTTAACTACCTAACTAAACATTCGTAACTTTAAAAAATGCTTCTGTTGAGTCTTACGGTGCTTCCTCTTAGAAACGGGTCTTGTACGCTGATAATTTCTAAACTGACTGAATTAGACTAACATACAGCATACAGGCCACCTGATGGGAAGCCGTCTCTGCGCCACATGGATATACACGTAAGAAATCATAAGATTTCGATGGCTGAGACCTAAGGTGGAATATTCCACCAACGGTAATGTTTCTATATGCCATTGATTTTACCGGAAGCTCTTACCGGAGGAGGTTAGCGATTAAAACGGTGGTAGCTATCCGGACGGATGTTGCATCTTCTACTTTCAAATCAAATTCAAACTTTTCAATAAAAATGAACATTACTGGCTGATTATATTTATTTATTTATTCATTGTAGAGCGGTAAAAGATTCGACTACAAAGAAAAGTGTGTTTTTCTGATTTTGGCAACATAGTGTGGATAAATCTCGTTGTAGTCAACTATATAGGAATTTCTTAGGGAACCATGTTCCCCCTCTGTCTTCGCCATAGATAGGTACTATGTATCTTATACTTTAAACGCGCTAATCTTGTATATTTCTCTATTTATTTATCCAAGCGATCTCAGAAACGGGCTCCGGGCGAAATTTGGAATAATAGGGGCTTACGGTGGCGAGAAATCGATCTAGCTAAGTATAAGATCTGAAAAAACTCGATTTTAGTTTTCACTCGAGCAAAGCTCGATCTCGCAGGCACTATTTTACTAACGTATCGTCGTAAAACGTGGAGCCACTCACACCTATTATAGCTAATCATGTTTGCTTACTAAATAAATGCTTCATCGACAGTCTATACCTATATACTCCATGTGTACAAATGTAGATACATTAATTTACACTAATAATCTATTAATAGCCTTTCAAATTAATAGCTATATTAATTATACTTTAGGCTTTTTTAATATCTAAAATACCCAAAATTTGTCACACACTCACTCCCTGACTGATGATCAAAACTGTTTGGGTACTTCCTGAAGACATATAAAGCTGAAATTTATATGTAGGCTAGGATTAGGACACTGACAAAATAAAAACTAGAAATCTGTAAATTGTGCTCTCAAAATAGGGGGATGAAAATTTTTATGGAACTTTCGTTAATTTTCAAGCTAGGAACATAAAAAAATACCTATTTAATTAAAAGCTATAACCCTTAGAGGTACTAAAATACATAATATCCCACCAAAAATATTGTCATGTGAGGCCAAGACGAGTGCCTATGTGTTGCTTGTACTGTAAAAATGTTCTGAGATCTCATGGAGAGCCAAGCTATGTCGTCAAAAAGTCAAAATGTGTTGCTTGGCCGTTTCGTTTCTCAATTATAGGCACAATATTAACATAGGTAGTAGGTAGTGAATTAATTACTTCGTCACTCGTACGAAACGGCCAGGCCCCACGTACGTTTGAGTAAAAGATATTAAAAAAAAATCATTTTTCCTACTAATATTTTTTTATACCAATATTTTTTATATGACATGATCTTTTTGACAACCTTTTGTCTTAATTTCAATTATTTTTCACCTTTATGTGACTATAAAAAAAAAACGGGAATGGCGTCTCCACGGATCGATGCAGTACTAATAAAAATAACACAAAAAAAAGCAAGTTAAAATTTTGGTCTCGATCCTTGTCATACACAAACGAAAGGCTTATAACAGGGTACGGACTTAACTGTGGATAAATAAAAATGTCAAAAAAGATACTGGCAACTAACAATCGTCGACATTAAATAAAAATGAATGGCAAACTTCCTTTGTCCATAGTTTTAAAAGTAAAAAAAAACCGATAGATTAGACATCCGAGCCCGAAGCCCCGAGGAAGTGCCGCCACCCGACACCGCACCGGAACCGCGCGCGGCCGCTCGTGAGCGCGAGCCAAGTCCTAGCTGTAGGCTCACTGCTTAATGACGGCCACCGTATTCCTGCTCACCAGTTGGCGACACTACCATGTGATGTGTCGTTAATGTCAATGATTGTCATTGCATGCAATAGTAGGTTTGAATGTCACTGTGACATTTGAGATTTTTTTTTAAGATTTGGAAACACTGCACCCCACGCGACTCAATAAGAGCCTCTAGCTGTGAATTCATTTAAAGGCCAATTTTAATTACTTAATTTAGAATCTATATTATGACTTTAAGAAAAAAATCATAACCCAAAGCGAAATTTAAGTGCTGAATATAAACATGTTAGTCATTAAACATCTAAATCTAAATTTAAGAAAACATATTCGAAAATAAAAATATTAATTACTACCTATCCACACTTCGCTGACTCGTTTGGATTAAACGTCAAAATATGAGACCAGTTTGTTTAAACCAAACACAAAAAAATATCCAACCTTTATGGTCATTTTTGCTAGAAAACTAACCCTTAAGAACTTGGGCTTACTTTTTACACGTGTTTCTTTGATCAAGTTCGATGAACGCGTCACACGTTGCGGCGATCGTGTCAAAAATAGATTCCTGTAGCTCTATAATTATAGGACATCGGGATGTTAGTGTACGTGCAGTGCAGTGTCATAAATGCATACGAATATGTATTCAAAGGCCAAAGGAATAAAGGCACATGTTTCCTGTGCTAGTGACCGTGCAATTGTGCAGGACATTAGTTTGTATAGGGGTAAGTTATTTTCTGTGCCAGTATTTAGTAACTTCAGCTACTACTTACAGTGGCGAGCACAGTTTATGGCCAAAAAAAAGTTATTACACTTGCGATTATAAATGGCCTATGCGATAGGTAAATACACACCGTCTTTTTGTCTGTATGGAATGAGCGCAAATGATTAGCCATGACTGTGTAGATAAAGTTTTTGGAGAAGTGTAAACTACATTTTTATTTAACAGACGTTGTCCCACAGATCGTGAAACAGCACTTTTTTATTTATATTCCGTATATTTCTGCCCAAATGCATATTTAAATGATCTTTTGGAGAATCTTAATATTTCGCGAGTTTGCTCACTCATTCTTCTTTAAATGTTCCATCCATGAGTATATAACGAGACCAAATAAAATCGGTAAAACCAACCTTTTTGCCAGTTATTGTATTGGAAGAGAAACAAGATTAATTAATAGATAGAAGGGCGCGCTGGCAACACACACAGTGGGCACATAAGCAGACATACCTATAGTAACATTAGTAATTTTATTTATTTTATATCGATAACCAAAAGAGCAAGAGACAAAGTTCGAAACTCGCGTTGTCATCAGCAACAAGAAATTTCGGCGCCACAATTTACAATGGGAGCGTTTCAGACGCCCTGCGCACCCTGCCTCTATAAATACACCGACCTTCAGAATAAAAATAGATGCCGAACGACCGAGGTCGGGAAACTGGGTCAGCGGCCCTCTCGCTCTAGCCCTGGCGCCCCCACGGATGGGAGAAGGACAACGCAGCCTGCAGCACCCGTGACGTAGCCGCGTCGTTCATTGAATTTTACAGCTTCCTTAGTGTTGGTGCATTGAAGTGTAGGTATACATACATTTATACATTATATTTTCGAGGCTTTGATTCCTTAATCGGAATGTTTACTTAAACTATATACTAGATTACATCTTGGGAAGTTAAGAACAAGCAAAATAACAAAATTTTAAACTACTTATAGTAATCATTTATTCATGAAAATATCATGTTTTGAAAGATTCTAAGTTACCGAAACGCTACCGTGACCCTTGCAGTTTGCCGAGTGCGTTTGGGCCTGTAAAGCGCGATGTTGTTATAGAATCTAGGTTCATACAGCTATGACGTCAAAGCGGGTGTGGCAGAGACGCATGACGTCACGGGAGAGCTCTGACGTCAAGCCGGGCCCCTCCGCCCCTCGTCATACGATTTTCTCCTATAGCTTTATGAAGATTGTTTCTTTGTTTTGCCATTTTTTGGCTTGTTTCCGATACCCCTTAAATTATAATGATCATGTGTTTTATTTATACAAACTTCTTCTTCTTCTCTTTAAATAATGGCTTCTGTCTATATGCAAGACAATGTCAAGTAATTGGCCTACAGGCCGAGCAGTGTACTACGGTAATAATGATAAATGTACGGTATAAAAAATAAATCAAGTAAAATTGGGGAATTGGTTGAGCACAAACGTCAACCATCTTGGACGACGGCCATTGAGCTTTCCCTTTTATAAACTTAATTGTACAATTAATAATAAAATTGGCGGATTTCATGCATGGAAGAACATCTCTAAAACCACCTATTATTCATATACCTATCTACGAGTATCTTCATCATAATCTATCTATTAATTTATCCAGAAATCAATGTACTTAAATGATGGAAATTTAAAAGCTCCATTCTATTCGCGTATCTGATAAGATAGTAAGTACTTCCCTATTTATAGTTTCGTAATAAGCATTCTGAAACAATCATCATACATATTGCGAATATTTAAGTGACACTGATTGGAACTTTCCTTAAAATTGAATTCCGACTACTTAGTTACCAACTTACTCTACCAATACGATTTCCAATAAAACTAAGTACGTCGAAAATTTTAAAACGTAAGTTATACGTTACTGAAATTTATCCAAAGAAATTTATTGTGATTCTGGTGTCTACAAAAGCCAAAAGGTCAAAGGTATGAAAACAACAATTTTAAGTATTTCCTACAAACATCCTGTTTAAAGCTGCACAACCGAAGCCGTTCGTTAGAAATAATCCGTTATTTTAGATAATACTAGAAGACTAGTTGGCCTGGTGAACTTCGTATCACCACGGATGTCATTTTGCCAGATTTTTTATTTCTAAACCTTCCATGAATCACGGGAATAAAACAAAAAAGTATCATCCAAATCAGTCCAGCAGTTCTTGAGCCTTAGCTAGACTAAGCCCTAACACACGGCGATTCATTTTTATATATAAGAAAAAAAATTTAAAAAGGCATAGGCAAAGAAGATAAACCAATTTACTAAAATCCAATCAAACTTTCTAAAAACCCATTTTAAACATTATGTACTTAAAGTCTGCTCATCAGTTGTCTTATTTGGTAAACAAAATTCTACTTGTATTTTGTTTGATGTATTTTTCTACTATTTGTGACTATTACCGTATTACCGTTAACCCTAGATCTAATCTTATCTTTATCTTATCTTAAGACTAGTCCATTGCTTCCTCCACCTTCAGTAATAAGTTAATGATGGAGTGCAATTGCAGTTCGCACAGGATGTGCCGCATTGACTCATCCTCTTCGCAACACATTCTGCAAACTATATCGTTACATAGTCCTATCTTCGCTACAATTAGCGAAGATAGGACTATAAAGCCAATGCTTTTAACACCGAAGTGACCCGTGAACGCTCCATATATATCGCAGCTGTCTTCTGCTAAGACTTAAAAGTTTCCTAGTTCAGCCTGAGTTAACTCTTGCAATGAAGAGTTTAGAATGCCTTAGACCAGACATGGCTATCCACTCTTGCTGGTGTTTATCCTTGGTGTGGTCATTTATGGCAGTTTTAATGGTGCCCGACGAGAGCCCCACATATGGTTCGGGTCCAGTAAAGTCTTTAGCTGACCCTTCCCGTGAAAGCTCATCCGCTTTCTCATTCCCGGAGTAGCCCTTGTGCCCTGGAATCCATACCTTCTTCTTCTTGCTGGTGCCATCTTTTACCGAAGTTTGGCGATCATCATGGCTATTTCCACTTTTGACGCAGCTGAACGGAAAAGTGATCGAGTGCTCTTCTGGAACCATTGACGCAGATTTTTAAGCCAAGAGGTTCTTCTTCTACCAACACTACCGTTTACCTTGAATCTTGCCCTGGATAATTAATTAGGCTTACCTTATTGTTTCTACCTAATTTCTTCAAGGCCTGGATACCATTGAACACAAGTCTAGAGTCAACTTTGGGCGACGTAAGCGCTTTCAGTGCTGCTTGACTGTCACTGAGTATGTAGACACTTTCTTCCCTCAATTTCCTATTGATATTCTCCTGTGCACAAGCGATTATTTGCATAACCCTAGAGCTAATATCACTCAAGAGATTCTGATGTCCCATATGTTGAATCAGGTTGATTTGATACAGTGATAAATCCATTTTATCTTAAAAACTAGCACTTTTGAGGTTGTAATTTTGTTTACCAAATACTTAGCAAAGTTTAGGCTTCCTACGATGAGGAAAAGTTTTTCAGTGCAAATTCAAATTCGAAATACCTATCCATTTAAAATTATGCAGTAATAACGGCCTTAGAGTCCAGAGGCTAGTTAAACCGGTTTACAAGCAACCTTCGCGGAGGCCATATTGAGCTGCTTTGTAATAGGATCAATAACAGGTGGAGTAACCTAGAAAGTTATTTAAATACTTACTGCCTTTTGTCCCTTATGTAAGTATTAAGGTAGGGCATCAAATTACAGAGAGAAAGACTTTTGGTCACCCGTAACTCTATGTTATCCATATTATCCTAATTAATATTATAAATGCGAAAGTAACTCTGTCTGTCTGTCTGTTACCTCTTCACGCTTCAACCGCTGGACCGATTTAAATGAAATTTGGCTTGGAGATCGTTGGGGTCTCGGGAAAGGAATACCTCGGTTGTTATTTATTTGAATCAATCCAAGTTTTTATGTTACCTAGGTACCTACATAAATGGATTGCCTAGTTCATTATGGGTCATGTTGTCGTGAGTTGTGTACTACTACTACTACTACAGCCTATTTGCGTCCCACTGCTGGGCACAGGCCTCCTCTCATCACGAGAGGGATTGGGATATAGTCCCCACGCGGGCCCAGTGCGTATTGAGGACTCACACACATCTTTGAATTAATTCACAGATGCGTGCAGGTTTCCTCACGATGGTTTCCTTCACCGAAAAGCACAGTGGTTAATTCAAATTGAATTTCACACATAAGTAAACTTAGTGGTGCGAGCCGGAATCGAACCCCTGACCCTCTGCATGAGAGGCGGTAGGTCGAACCACCTAGGCCACCACGGCTTGCACAGAGTTGTTTGGACCAAGTCAATAGAAGCCACATTTAGTCTGCCAAAACTACGTGAACTAAATCTAGAGGCACTTTCGGATCATTGGCATTTTGGTGCATGATGGTACATCTACGAGTCTAGTTCTCCTTCTGATCTCGGTATTCCGAATTCTGTCGCAGAGGGAGATCCCCAGCATGGCTCGCTCCATTGCTCTCTGTGTGACCTGCATCTTTCCCAGAACTTGTCTCGTCAACACCCATGTCTCTGATCCGTACACCATTACGGGCAGGACACATTGCTCAAATGCACGCCGCTTCAGGTTCATAGTTATGGGCCCCTTGAGTACATCCGACAATTTGCCAAAAGCAGCCCACCCTAACTGGATACGGCGCTTTATATCCAGCTCCTGTCTGTTGCTACCCAGACTCAAGGTTTGCCCGAGATATACATATGAGTCCACTTTCTCAATTTTCTGGCCTCGCACTAGTATGTGATTAACATTAGAATTATTACACATCATTTTTGTTTTGTCGATGTTCATTTTGAGTCCTACATTTATTGAGACATCATAAAGCTCCTCCACCATCACCTGCAAGTCCTTTAAATTTTCGGCAAGTATGACTATGTCATCTGCAAAGCGAAGGTGAGTGAGGCGGTCTCCGTTAATATTCAAACCCTTATTTGACCATTCGAGAAGTTTAAAAATATCTTCAAGGCAGGAGGTAAAAAGTTTTGGAGAAATAGTATCACCCTGCCTTACACCCCTCTGGACAGCCACTGGCTCCGTAAGTTCATGCAGCTTCACCTTCAAAGACGCAACGTTGTATACACTTTTAATGGCTTCAACATATCTTGTATCCACTTGGCTTCTCTGTAAGGAATGGATAACAGCCCAGTGCTCTATGGTGTCAAATGCCTTTTCAAAATCAATAAAGGCTAATGAAAGGGGGCGATTATACTCGTGACACTTCTCCATTATCTGCCGCATTGTGTGGATATGGTCAATCGTAGAGAACCCTCCGCGAAATCCGGCCTGTTCAACCGGTTGAGCTGAGTCTAGTCTGATGGATAGACGCATTGTGATGACTTGGGAAAACAATTTATATATGTGGCTCAACAAGGATATGGGTCGGTAGTTAGCGAGCTTGGTGATGTCTCCTTTCTTAAAAAGTAGTATGACGATAGCAGTTTTCCATGAATCAGGTGCTACACCCTCAAATAGAACTTTATTGAAAAGCAGTTGTAGTTGCTTCAATACTGACGTTCCTCCACATTCAAGGTACGTGACCTTATCTTCCCCAGGCGACTTTCCCTATGTCATGAGCTTTAGAGCATATTTAAGTTCGTACAGACTTGTTGTGTTGTAATATGAAATGTTTAAACGTAACCTAATCATAGGTAGGTATAATTGCTAAGTTCTCACAGACCACCCTAAATGCCTGCACAGATTTGGATGTAATATGAGTTGTCGTTGAAATCCCTACATCAACCTGACCGTCACAGCCCGTAATTAAAAAAAGAAAAAAACACTTTTGTTTACGTATTGGCACATCAGAAGAGTTTTGCTTATAGTATTACTTGATTTTTTTAAATTAAGATTGACAAGCAATCAGACGGCCCATCTGATGGTAAGTTGTCACCGCCGCCTATAGACATTTTTAACACCAGGGACATCACCAATGCGTTTCCGATCTCGAAGATATTTGATGACCCCTTTTTTGAAAAGCCCCAAATTGTAGCGCACAGGGAAAATCGAGGCAGGAAACTTGTTACACTATTAAAGAAGATAAAGTAAAAGTTAAAGAATGTTTCAGTGATCGGAAAACTGAAGATGCGTACGTGAGCTAAGTCAAATAGGTAGGTACCTTAAATAGGCGCCCCGTTGTAAAGCAGGTAGTGGTATATTTTCTAACGATCTGTGAATTTAAATATTTATCCCAGGCAAATAACGTTGAAAATATGTGTTTATCCAACAAAATATCTATAAGTAAGATTTGAACAAATTGGAGGTTATGTATTAGTACTTTTTGAATTCAATCTTATATAATATAATATATGAAGGGAAAAACTAAGTTAAGACAGCAGAAACAATAGGCATTTTTGGTGGTTTATTGATTTGCTATTATATTATAAAGCGACAAAGATTTTTTTTAAACATACACACTTTACTTGATTTTCGTAATGTTTTAACGTTTTTATCATTAACGTACACAATTTTTGTAACTGACCTACCTGTTTTGTAAATATATGTACAGATTTGTAAAAGTTTACCAGTACAGTACATAAGATTTTTAAGATGACTTTTTGCATTTACTCGTAAAATATATGTGGATTTAGATTAAATTTAAAAATTGTTTTTCCGTTTACTTAGTACGAGTATTTTTCACGTTGTCGTTGCCTTTGAAGCCTGTAGAGGTCACTACAACCTTCAAGGACCTTCCACATAGATCGGTAAAGCACCAGACCAACACAATTATGGTGGATTTGGAGCTATTTTATGATGTTTGGATATACATATTTAATTTAAAAAAGAAAACATTATATAACATGATCTATTTTTAATTAGAAACGATTTTTTTCCAGTGTCAAAATAAAATTTAAGCTCAAAGTAAAGTAAGCTAAGCATTGAAGTATGCAGAAAGCAGTGACGAATAAGTTTCGAGAGGAAGCCCCAAAAGCGTGGGCGAGTCTACGGACGGAGCTACGAGCCAGCGCCAGACAGCGCGTAGGCGTGCTACGGCGTAGCTCGTAGCTCAACTTTACTACGCGTGTGGACTACTAAAACTTCAGTGCACTTTCTGGTCATATAAAGTTGCTCTCAATGATTTCAAAAAAGTTTTCATGATTTGTTTCCAACGCAAACTAAGTAACAAGTTTCAGTTTATTTCGTAAAGTTGTCTGAAGGGTGCAACTTTATAGACCCGCCGCTATACCTGTCTAAACTCACCCAACTAGATCGGCGAGTCAGCTGATCCTTTATAACATGCCAATTATCACATTTCCATTTTGGATCATAATCACATATTGCATTGGAGGCTGCAGCCGCCTACGCGGGTCCCAGTCAACTGGCAGATCTCGCGGCGAGTTCCCTTCAGGAGATGGGCTTGAATGGATCCCGTCGCTGATTGGTCGGCGCGGTGTGACGTCATCTCGAAAATCACAATGGTGTGTCCTCGGTGCGCATGTGTGCGCGGCCCATGAATGGGTCGCAGCCCGCCGCGCCCCCGTGACGTCACAAACTGCCATTACCTCACCACACCTCCAAAATGTCACATCTCAACTGCATAAATCATTGCACTTTAACCTTAATAGTAAACCTATAGAGTTAATTCTTGAACTCAAAAGGGCATAGGGGATGAGGCCGTTTGGCTCTCAGTTCTTAATTATGCAACCTTTATACCTGGAGATGGTCAGATAATTCCGAATCAGATTTTTTATTTGTTTATTATCTAAAACGATAATTACTCAATTTATATCTTATGCCTTAAACAAGCTATCTATCTCTATATATTTGTTTAAATAAACCGATGTAAGAAACGGCTCTATCGATTTGGAAGAAATTTGAAATATAGTGGTTTACTACTACTACTACAGCCTATTTGCGTCCCACTGCTGGGCAACAGGCCTCCTCTCATCACAAGAGGGTTTGGGCTATAGTCCCCACGCGGGCCTAGTGCGAATTGAGGACTTCACACACATCTTTGAATTACTTAGCAGATGTGTGCAGGTTTCCTCACGATGTTTTCCTTAACCGAAAAGCTGAGTGGTAAATTCAAATTGAATTTCGCACATAAGTAAACTTAGAGGTGCGAGCCGGAATCAAACCCCCGACCCTCTGCATGAAAGGCGGTAGGAACCACTGGGGCACCACGGCTTAGCACGGCTTATAGTGGCTTACCTAAGTTGAACCCAGCAAAGCTCGCGCGGTTGCCCAGGCCACTTACAATTAGGCATTAGGTAGATACGAGATGGAAAATCCCTTACAAAGTGACCCGTTTTCATTGCTGTTGAGTGTAGTTGTCCAAATTATAATTACCTTAACATTTCAAGATTTGATCTAAATCAACTTTTTGCTATTTTTTCTTGGTAATTTATTTCTTAAATTAAAAATCATGATTGCCCTCTTTAAATCACAAAGGCATTTAAAGGGAGGAGTTAAAATAAAGAAAGGATCAAATTAAGCAAAGAAATGAATTAATGAGCATAATTTACTTGATATCAGAAGTGCAAATCTATTTAGTTCAACAATAATAAGAAAACATACCTACTGACTATGAATTATTATGAATTATATACATATTTACTTCTTTTTACCAATACATTGTTACAACAAGACCAAGTGATAAGAACAGCTCTCAGGAACAGCTACATTTATTTATTTTTGGCGTAAAACAAAATTAAGCACTTAAAATTAATACAAAAATAAATTGCAAACAAAATAAAAATCAAAGATGGCCGCCATTTTGACCTTCCAACTTTAAATGCAGAAGCGCGGGTGCTGCGGGTCGTCGGCCGCTGCAGCGCCCGCCCCGTGACCCGGTCACGTGCAACAAGTGCGGTATATTGACTCTGGCCGTTTGACATTTAGGATGCCCGGAGGTTTTAGTTTTCGAACGTCGCTGAGCGCTGCGTTTTACAGCAAAGTACGAGCGGTGATCCATAAGTCATGAGAATAAATAATTAAAATACAATGTAGCTTTAAACAGTTGTTTCTCCTAATAGATCTCTATAATGTAGTCCATTTCTTCTCTAAACCTCGAATTCCCCTTAAATAAGAATGATTTTCTTATCTCTCCCACAATGTTTCCAGAGAGGCTATCACCTCGTGCTGTTTTGATTTTTGAAAATAAAACGTTGTCTTTTGACAAGTGAGGAATTCAGTCATTAGTAATGACTCATTAGGTAGTAGAAGTATGGTAGAAGTCATGTATGGTGTCAAAGGGAAAAAATATTTTAAAGGTTTTTTTATAACTTTTTACGACTTGCATCAACCACAATTGACAGCATATGTTAAATATGATAGGCGAGCTTGCATTCCATGCAAACGTTATTTTGTCCAGGTCCTAGATACTTCAGATTTACTTATATTGCAAAAATAGTGTTTATTCACTTTTATTTAGAATCCAACCTTCATTATTGCTTTGTCATGGTTTGTTTCAAGGCGCCATAACTCTTAGCCAAGGCGATTGCGTGCGTCGCAGCCTTGTACCCATATTGGGGACCGTAATTGTTCAACCTGTATTTGTAAAGCGTTAACTAATGTTAACGCTCGCTTTCGCTCGCGCCAGCAGCATACCTAAGGACTCGTGATAAAATGACAACTTTTTGCATTTGCATCAAAATGTACTATTTTGTTAAACACACTATTATCGGGACTTAACCGCGTAAAAACTATTTGTATTTTACCTCGACGTTTCGGCCGCGATGCAACGGCCGTGGTCACGAGAAGACTCTAGAGATAATAGTGTGTTTAATATGAGTGTGTATCGCGAAAGTTTGAGACAATGTACTATTTTGTTGATTTATTTACGACTTTTAATTAGGTACAGTCGAGTTCTCCAATATATACACACTTTTACACCTTGCCTAGGTCCAAAAGTGATCATATATTAATGAACTCGACTGTACTATAGCCACCTAAGACAAAATATTACATTACATTATAAATTAGAGAACTTACAGTTCAGAAGTCCTTATGGGACGAATGTAAATGTTAATTGCGCACTTGCATCAAAATGTATATCTATATGAATATATATATAGGATACCAGTATCATAGCGTGTTACCCTGTTTTGAAGGTTCGCTTGAAAAGCTGTGGTAGCTTAGTGGTTCAAACTCCGCCTCGCATGCAGAGGGTAGGGGGTTCGTAAAAAAAAACAATTTGAATTTACCATAGAGCTTTTCGGTGAAGGAAAACATCGTCAGGAAACCTGTACGCATCTGCTACTAATTCAGGAGCGCACTGGGCCAAGCAACGTGGGGTCAATAGCCCAAACCATCTCGTGATGAGTGAGGAGGCCTGTGCCCCAGCAGTGGTACGTAAATAGGCTGTAGTGGTGGTGGAAGGTTCGCTATTCCAGTAGGTATATAATAGGGCTTTTGTTGGCCCTCCTACCGTGCGCTATTCCTATTATATCCGCTCTATTGAAAAACCGGCCAAACTCGCGTGGAGAGGGTTTCGACCCTTGATTATTTTCAATGTCGTCATTTTCAAACCGTTTCACAGGATAAGGTCTTTTATATGATAGATTTCAAATACCATGGACATTGAATAATTTTCCTGTAATCTATATATATAGGTCAATAACTATAATCCGTATTTTTTCCAAAATTTTAGGTTTAGTGGTTTCGGAGATTAGGGGGGGGGATGGCCATTTCTCGCCTATTTTCTTAAATAACTCGAAAAGTTTTGACCAAAATAGAAATAAAAAATATATATTTGAGATCCTCATAAGAAGTACTTTCATTTGATATGTCACGATATAGTTTGAAAAACTTCATTAATATTTTTTAGTGCCCTCATTGGGGCCGTTCAAGTATTACGTAAGCACCAAGGGGGGGTGGGGGGGGTCTCTGTTTTGCTTATTTTGGATGACATGGGGGGTAGGGGGGTCTAGATGATGATTACGTCATCGTTAGTTATTTACTTTTTTACACGAATGGCAACCCTCACATTGTCTATGCGTGAAAACGAAACAAATAATGCATATGTTTAGGCACTCGCTTTGAGAACCGATTAGGGAAATTACCGCGCGCTATTCACTTGTCTAATTAATTCATCTAGTATATTATATTATTTCTGATTATTACATTTTTGTCCCTTACTCTATGTGTATCAGTTAAACCTAATCTTTCCATGGATTTTCCTATTTTTAAAATGACAATATAAAAAAACATTTATAACTAAAAATGTTTACGTAAGCATAGGGGGAGGGGGTAAGAGCTTTGCTTACTTTTGATGACAAGGGGGGCGGGGGGGTAAAAAATGGTAAGAAATCTGCTTACGTAATACTTGAACGGCCCCATTGACAGGTTTACCTGAAGTACTCGTCAAACTTTAATGATTTCTAGAGATATACGTTCATAAATCTTTTCTTCTTTACCTGTTTTACCCTATAGTTGACTGGTAGATAATGCCATTGGGCATTAAGTTCGCCATTTGTACACATTTGTTTTCTTGTGCAAAAAAGTTTAAATAAATAAATAACCTTTTGCCCTTCAACGCTTAGTATATCTGCGTCCATTACCTAAGGCTATAGTTAGCACCCTTTCGGTTTAGAGCGAAACAGTGACTACTGCGTCATCACGACGCAGGTAGACTTCGATTACCGAGTCCCAGCAAGAATGAACGGGCTGCGTGCTTCGATTCATGAATAGAGGCTTGCAACCCGGGATGACCCAGTTTTTGACTTTATACCTCTACCGCTCACAACCGATACGCTATAACCACCTTTGGGTCTCTACGCGATTGCCACCAGTACTCCACCGTCTTGCGGACTTGTTTTCCATGGTGTGTTTAAAATTATGTGCAATTCCGTTGGCGAGGTGGTAGCTATGACGTCAGTCGGCGCGGGAGGGGTGCAGTGGTGGAATTAGGTCAGTTTCATTCTGAAACAGGGCGGGGGAGGGGGCGGGGGCGGGGCGCGGGCGGCCTTGTCCGATCGGGATCTATCCACCACTAATTATACCAAACAGGCTAAATATAGGCGGATGGAAATAACACAATAAAACAGGTAATATAGGCAGGTAATGATGGAGTTTGAGGACAATAGGTTAAATTGAGGTAATAGTTAAGCATATGAAAATTTACGGCCGAAATGGTCAATTCATTAATGGGTATTTTAAAGCGGTTAAAAATAATCAACTAATACTCTTACTTCTGATCTGACTCTTTTGGGGGAGGCCTATGTCCAGCAGTGGACGTCTATCGGCTGAAATGATGATGATGATGATGACTCTTACTTTACTAACTATAATGTAGATCCGCTCGGGGTAAAGTTTTCTCAACCTTGAGTTAGGGGTGTGTACCTACTGTGTAAGTAGTATAGCACAACACAACTTAGAAGACGCGCGGCGAAGCACTTACCCGTTGACGCAGAATCTATTATTGCTTAATCCACACGCCTTCTAAGTTGTGTTCACCTGTAATTCATGTCTTACGTCCCACTCGTGATCAAAGGAGGCGTGTGCTCAGCCGTGGGATGTAAATAGGCTGTTTTGATGGTGGTACGAGTATATGTATATTTATGATCGAGATTACACGATAGTTTCAGTTTTGATCACGGGAGAAATGGACAGCACAAAAGTTCAAGTGGTTCAATCTCACTCCTCAGCGTTGGCAACGCATTTTCAGTCTTAAGTTTCCTGTTCATTACTTAGTACGTATCTTGATGTATATGTATCGACAACGATGGATACTTTTTTTTTACAAAAAATTAGAGAATGATCAAAGTTTATATTTTCTTCTAAATTATTCGCAATTTCAATGTTTAATTACGTTAATTAAAAAGGCCAGAAATTCAACCCATCTAAAGTTTACTAGAACAACGATGTCCAGAAAACTCATGATGATTTCAGGACTATCCGAAGTATTAATTTTATCTGACAATTGAGAAATCAGCCCTTACTATAAATATTTAGGGCTGATTTTTAATAATTTAATTTAATAGCTCCGGAATAAATTTGAATTTTTCTATATAATATTCAAATTTATTCCGAACAAATGAATTTTATGGACTATAATTCGACGAATAAATTTTACGTGACGATTCAAAAACCAGCCCTTACTTAATTATTTAATACACGAATATTCCCTATCTAACACTTTGTGATCATCGTGGACCTGTACCTTCCTCATAGATGTTAGTGGTGGGGATATTGCCGCGGCAGGGCGAGATGACGTCACGGCTGGCGCGAGCGCTATGTGGGTCACCCGATTCCCGATGCACCGCGTCAATCGGGAGGCTGGCCGGAAATAGAACGGCTCCTGTGACGTCATTATACTCACGCCTGCTTCTATGGATAACAGCAGGCAAGTATCTAGTCTTAATTTGTTAATATTTACAGATTTCGTAATTTTTATGCTGTCTGTGACTGGACGTGAGGCTCACTGTAGTTTTTGAAATTGATGCCAAAATTATACACGTTCTAACAAATTTTGAGGAGTTCCCTCATTTTCTCATGGATTCCATCATAAGAAATGAATCTGAATTGATAACCTCCTCCTTTTTTCGAAGTCGGTTAAAAACAGTTGATTCTGGCTCAATTCAAAATGTTATAAGTATATTTTACTTTGACGCTTCTTCCGTGGTCACGACGTGGTATTCGCGTCTGAGTCCTATTAAACGAATATAGAAAAAATGTCGTTATCGTTAATTGTGATTAATTACAATATCATCCACGTACTCCCACGGATCGCAGTCAGTTTAAAAACTCAAGAAAAAAAAACTTCTGATTAAATTAGTAGCCAGTATTCCAGCGATACTAGCCAGAGCCAGAATAGACACATACTATCTAGCTAATCACTCATAAAAAAAAGTAGGCAGTATGATTTCGAAGTCACCCAGTTTATCGGTACTACTTCATTTCAAGAAAGAAGGAAAATTTCACTTTCGAAGAATGTGATAAATTACTGCTAGAGCGCCACCTAACGAAAGCACTTGTATTTGTTGAGCTGCGATATCTCTGCTTCATTATCCTTGCAGCTATTCTCGTCTGTTCTTGAGCTAGTAAATTAGTTACGGCACCCAGCGAAAGATGGCGCTGTAGGTTTGACGGCTGTTTCGGGAGGGTGCCGAGAGGGCGTGCTGAAATGAATACCTTAGTTGTTTGCACAGAGATGTCACTACGTGTGCTCGGGTTCATGCGGTTTTTAATGTATTGCCATAGCAAGTAAAGACAAAAAATATCGATAAAACTCATGTCGGCCGCATGCGGCTGCGATCGATCAGAGACTATGACACGCAAGCTTTAAAATTTCAATAGGGATCTCCTTGATAGTGTTGGTCGCAGAAGTAACCGTATATTTTTAATTTCGATCCGCGATTCTTTTTGTCAGTCGATTAGATTAGAGAGTTTTTAATCGAAAACCGACATTTTTGAAAATGTTTCGACCATCTCTCGGTTACTTAAGTAGATCTTGAATCCGACAATCGTGGACTCGTGGGTAATTGTTTTTTTCCGATTAGCTTCCTTTTCTAAGCCTTGGCGCGCCGTTACTTTGTATTGTTACGACTATTGCAGCATTACAATTGCGGTTTCCGTGTACAGGTGTTTGTGAAGATGAAACTTGTTTAAGGGTCGTGACTTGAAAATACTTATTTCAAAAACAAGATTGTGGACGTTTTTAATTCAGTTGAAGCAATCTTCTATTTCTTGTTTATCAGCAGCATCTGATCATATATTTATTTCCAAGTCGGTATCAGGTGAACCAACGCTAAGTTATTTATCTCACTTCATTGTGAACTTGATATCGAAGGACTTCGTAACAGAAAACAGATCAACCTATTTTTGGGAAATGTTTGAGGCGTCCGGTTTGCACATTTAATGAAAAGTCTTTGAGCTACCTCAATATACTAGGAATTTAAATTAAGAGTTGTGTAATGGAGTGACTCAGATTAAAATAGTAGGTACTTTTACTAAATCTCAGCCTTTAATAATACGTACAAGCAAAACGCTGCCACGAGCCAGCGTCATCTCTGGATTGTCAAATTAAGATATGGGCGTCGTGTTTGTGGTCATTTAACTTCCCATATCTATAAATATCTGACGCGTTCTACTAGTACGCTTTGTCCCCATAGATCAACCCAGATCAACCCGTTTGTAGAAACATGTGCCCTGATACCACTCGGCAGATTAGCTTATTTCAACCAGAGACACACATTCATGGGGCATTTACGCTATCCATAATAGGCGCGCTAGAGTATATTCATGTAACTGCTTTATATCTTCAAAAGCCAACCTTTAACCTTTTTTTCTTTCCATAATCTTATCTTCAAAGCAAGCTCAATAGGCACTTGTGTTTAGAAATAGGAGTTGAAGAAGTTCAGTTGTTACTCGTAGAAGTAAAACTTTAGCGGTTAATGTGAAGCCCAACTCGAGTTGAACTTTGTTAATTCTATTCCTAACTAAGTTGGCCAACAACCTTGTTAACAAATTATTAGTTCTGGTATGTGAGATAAGTGCTCGTTTAGGAATTCGAGCTCAATCAGTTCGGCTTTACTGCTTAGTTGCATTTCAGTTTTACAAAATTTGAAGCTACAGTTCTGTTCTACTTGTATATGTTAAAAGACGGGAGACGAGCTGTCGGTAGGCCTCCAACAAGATTGAGTGACGACCTTGTAAAGGTCGCGAGAACGCGGTAGATGCGAGTGGCAGAGGACCGGTCTGAGCGGCGCGCCTTGAGGGAGGAATATGTCCAGCAGTGGACGTCTTCCGGCTGAAATGATGATGATGATAAGTTAAGAGAAGCTCTAGTGATTCTTACGAGTACATTGTTTATGTTCATCATTGTCACAACTCTTAAAATACAGCAACAAAAACCGTGCATTCAGCGCCCATGTATTTTAATTTAACCCTTTATAAGGCTAAAGGCAAAATTGGTAGCTAAAGTGCAGACCCCAATCTGCTCTGGGTCCGCGTGGGGTAGCCTATAGCCTCTCGTGATGAGAGGCTACCTGTGCCCAGCATTGGGACGTACCTAAATACTTAGGCTGTTGTGGTGGTAGTGGTATTTTAATTTAAATGTTCCCTTTGTAATTAAATTTATCCATGGTTGCGAGTTTCGCTATAAAACCCTAAAACAGCAGGTATGTACAAAGTCACAAGTATATTGGCGGTCGACCGGCTTCAAAGGTGTTTGCTAGTACCTAAGTAGGTTGTTACCTATAGCGAGACTTCTACAGTACTACGCCTGTCCGTCTTTGAGCGAGAGACTCACGTAAGCGATTGCGGTCTTAAGGTGGCACACGGCCAGTACATGTGAATGTGACTTTCATCATCATCATCATCATCGTCGTCGTCATCATCATCATCATAATCATCATATCAGCCGATAGACGTCCACTGCTGGACATAGACCTCCCCCACCCCAAGGCTCGCCACTCCGACCGGTTTTCAAATTAGAACCAAAAGTTCACAGTGGGCACTACCTATATGCAGCGAGAGCCGTGCGGTTTCATTTCGAGTTTGAGGCATAAAGTTTAGCATTAATGATGTAGATAGTTCGACGCATTTAATAAGACTCCTGATGAATTCCGGTGGTTAACGACAAGCGCTCGTGTAATTTGAGTATTTACAAATAGCAAATCACGTAAGAGCCTTTTGGCCGTGGGACAAGAAGACTTTAAACGAAGGAAAAAACTAAGTCTGACGGTGGCAAACAAGTATACTGCATTGACGGCCTTATACTTGATGATTCATATCCAATGTGCCCGACCTAAAATACAAACAAATTACATAATGGGGAAGAAATATCATACAATTTCTATTTACTCCTGAAGGCTACAAATTATAATGAGGGCGTCTTCGTAGAATTTGAGACGAGACTCGACGCTGAGATGAAACTGTTAACCGTGATACCTACGTGCTCATGATGCAGGAACGTTTTATAGCGTCTAGTTAAATTAGAACTGAGTAGGTACCTACACAATTAATATATTACCTACCTGCTTACTAAGTCTTTACACTTTTATTATACTTTAAAGATGTGAAAAACTTAACAGTTTTCACCATGTGGCTTAAGTTGCCTTTCGACGAAGCTTTTTGCACCTCTGTTAATATTATATTCATTATGTAAACCTCCATCATCTATGCTTACTAATAATAAAATATAACAACGCATTAAAAATCACGCCACTAATGCTACCACGGCTCGAAAATACAAACAGGCATAAAAAAAAAACCATTTCTGATACAATAATAAAACGTTTCTACAAGCCGAAGCGAAGTTTCATTCGGAATTAATTTCGCGGGAAGGTGCGGTCGGCGCCAGTTTTCCGAATTACTCGCGACGAAGCGTAACCACGAACACTTAGGGCGGTTCAATTTATCTCTCGTTATTTACCTGTTACATGTATATTGTGTAATTTATTTTACACAAGGGTACAGAACAGATTTTATGGAGATATCTTTTTCGAGGCATTGTCGTTACATAAAGGATTGATAAGGGAATTATAATTTACGTTGACATTTTGAATCTTACAGTTGAAATGCGGTTCAGTATACAATTCGGGTTCCGGGAGACGAGCTGTCGGTAGGCCTCCAACAAGATGGAGCGACGACCTCGTGAAAGTCGCGGGAAACCGGTGGAAGCAAGTAGCACAGGACCGGTCTGAGTGGCGAGCCTTGGGGGAGGCCTAAGTCCAGCAGTGGACGTCTTTTGGCTGAAATGATGATGATGATACAATTCGGTAATATAATAATTACCGAATTGTATACTCCTGAAATTTACGAAATTATATTTTTTGTTAACGAGTCGTCACAAAAGTATAAAATCGAAGCTGAAACAATACTTGCTCAAAAATGCATTTTACACCCTCCAGGAATTCATGAATAATAATGATAAATAAAAATTTACATGCATAATTTGAAGAATACAATATCTCTTTTAGAATACAATATCTGTCCTACTATTTTCGAACCCACGCGGGTTACATTAAGAACTAACACACTTCTGGATAATATACTAACTAACTTTGACCACTACAAGGATTCTTATGTTATCCCCTGCTCCTTTTCGGATCATGACGCGCAAATTATTGAATTGTCGGAAGCGGAAACTCAACCGCCAACAGTGAGAGATGTAGTCAAAATGCGTATCTATGATAGAAAGTCTTCTGAAAAGTTTCATATTTCCTTGAAAAACGTTAACTGGGATACTCACTTTCATAATATGAACTGCACTGAAAAACTTAATGCATTCTACGACATCTTGTTTAAATCAATAGATGAATTCTTTCCATTAAAAAAAAGGATAATTAAAAAAACATGCAAAAAATGGATCACAAAAGGGATAAGAAACTCTTGTCGAACTAAAAGAAATCTATTGATAAGGTCCCGACATAAAAATGATGCTAAGTTTGATAACTATTTCCAAAACTACAAAAGAATTCTTAAATCTACACTGGTTACTGCAAAAAAAATCCATATCCGAAGAACTATTTGCAAAGCAAAAAATAAAGCTAAAACAATTTGGAAGTTAATAAAAGAAGATACCGGTAAAAATAGCAAAAAAACACATAAAATAAGATTAAAGATTAATAATAGATTTATTGACGACACAGCGGCAGTCGCGGATGCTTTTAATGAACATTTCTTAAATGTTGTGGTAAGCCTGGGCAGCTGGACACCATTGGTGAATATATGACAATATTAAAACGTTGTAAACTGAAGTGCCTTAAATCTATATTTTTAGATCCAATTCTAGAAACGGAATTGATTCAAATAGTTAAAAATCTTAAAAACGGTAATTCCACTGGTTCAGATAATATTAATACTAGACTTTTAAAAGACAATGTCGATATACTATGTGTGCCCCTTTGTATGATTTTCAATAGCTGTATAGAAGAAGGCACGTACCCAGAACCACTGAAGAAAGCGAAAGTGGTTGCAATTCATAAAAAAGGTAGCAAAACTGAACTTAACAACTATAGACCCATTTCCCTGTTGTCAATTATTAATAAAATTTTTGAAAAGTGTCTCTACAAAAGATTTGTAAACCACTTTGAAAAAAATGATCTCTTTAGTCCTCAACAGTTTGGTTTCAGAGGTGGTAAGGATACGTCGGGTGCAGTAATTGACCTAGTTAGAGAAATTATGTCAGTGCTGAAGGAAGGTGGCAGATGTGGAGGAGTGTTTTGCGATTTAACTAAAGCATTTGACTGCGTTGATCATAATATACTCCTTCACAAACTCGAACACTACGGCATACGTGGCCTGCCGCTGGACCTGATGAGGTCCTATTTGTCTGCTCGCTCGCAATATGTGGAGATAAAAGATCAGAATCCTAATAATGTAACGCGTTCCAGTGTAGGTAAAATACTCTATGGTGTGCCACAAGGCTCAGTATTAGGCCCTCTACTCTTCTTAATATTTATTAATGACTTACCTTACTATTTTACCACCGGTACGCCATATCTCTATGCAGATGACACAAGTATTGTTTTAAATGCAAATAGTATCAGTGAATTTAGGGCCAAAATCAATGTATGCTGGAAAGAGCTAATTCATTGGTTTTCATGCAATGGCCTGAAAGTTAATCTCGAAAAGAGCTTTTATATGAATTTTAGACGTAGTACAAAAAGTAATGACTTTGTTTGTGATATACCTATACATAAATCTAATTGTATTAGATTTCTGAGCGTAGATCTTGATCCATATTTACGTTGGCACAGTCAAATCGATAAAGTAAATAAGAGGTTGGCCACTGCATGTTATACGCTGAAAGCTCTCTCTCATAGAGCAGACAAAAGCACTTTGAAAATGGTCTACCATTCCTACTTTGAAAGCTTTATCCGGTATTGTGTGGAAGTGTGGGGCAATGGATGTAAAATTAACTCAGTCTTATTGATGCAAAAGAAGGCCATACGGATCATAGAATGCTGTAAGTCTGTTCCAGTTACTCATCGACATATGTTTGTACACAACAAGATCTTTACCATTATCTCGTTGTACCTATATCGGATCTGCTTATATGTTCATAAAAACAAAGAAAAATTCCCTAAAACTAGACAAAGTAACTGTATATTCAGACATAAAGCAACGTTAGCGCTGACTCAGTCTCGATTTGTTCATTTTAACAATAGTATTAATAATATGGCCATTAAAATCTATAATAAACTTAGTACTGACATTAAGGAATCAATCAATATTAGAGTATTTAATAGAAAGTTAAAAGAACACTTCATGAACCGACCGTATTACACTATTAATGAATATTTTGCCAACATGTTTGACTAAGAATTCCGTTAAATTAATATCTGCGTTAAGTACATACATTATATTCTAAATTGCAAGTAAATTCACTTTGACCTCAATTATTGTTAATGTTAAATTACTAATTCATAATATAGTTTTAACGGTTTTCTTAATTTTGCTACCAAGATATGTAATAAATTATAAGTTTAAAATTGTAATTGCAACACCCTAACAGGGTGAATGTACCTGTCTAATTATCATAGACGAAGACATTGATGTAACATCTCATGTACATTCTATGCAATAAATGACTTGAACTTGAACTTGAACTTGAAAACATAATTAGTATTTTAATGTATCCAATTGTATTTTCATTCACTTGATTTTCTTATTAATTCTAAAATGTTCATTTCGCACTTCACATATATTCTATTTTTTCTGAGCTTATTATAACTTCACATATATTAATACTATGGAAAATTATGAATACTAGTACATTTATTTATTTCATTTTATGACATTGTTAGTTTAATTATTTTCTTATTTTAAAGAAAAGTGTGCATGCAATTTTACATAATATACATGGTGGGTCAGAAAATATGGCAAATAATTAACCCACAGTATCGGATATCGATTCTAAGTATATTTTATAAGGTCTTTAATTTTTTTCGAGTTGGTAAAAAAAAATATTTTGTATAGGATTCAGGCGTCGCTCACACAACCAATCCCATATACAATTATTTTTTTTACCAACTCGAAAAAAATTAAAGACCTATACAATATACTTAGAATCGATAGCCGATACGGTGGGTTAATTATTTGCCTTATTTTCTGACCCACCGTGTATATTATTATTTAAGTTAGTTTTAAGATCATGCTTTGCCCTAGCAGGGTCCATGATGTACTTTTAGCTAAGAAACACCTGTAATACCATGGTTAAGCATTGAATAAATATGATATGATATGAATATGAATAACAATCGAGTGTGAGAAATGGATCTCCGTTAGTTATCGCAACAGTCTTTTTTATAAAGCTGAGGGCGACACATGATGTGATTGTCAGCATCCATAACTTCCACTGAGAAATGACGCTATCAAAAAAATCTTTTTTGCGTCCTGCGTCTTCAGAACCTACCTATTCCGCTCTTTGGAAAAGAGTATCGAATCTATTGAACTTGCCACGTTGATTATACGAAATTTTGCTGTATAAAGTTTAAACCGAAACCTGTTTTGAGTCACAGGCGGACCGCAATCTCAAATATACTTTCAGGAAATATATTACAGTGAATACTATCCGTGGAATACGGAGGAGATATGAAAAGCCGAATCGTGTTTAATAAGTACCAAATCTGTAAGATTTTAATTTTGATGGAATATTTGTATACCGCTGTCTCTTCTTGTGATCTTTGTGTGAATAATTTTGGTCAATGAATTTTCATTTCTTACCGAAACTGTTAATTTGAGGATCAGTGAGCAGGGCCAATTAATTAAGGTCTATCGTCAACGTTTTGTTGCTTGTTTCAGAGTAGTTAGATACAAGCGGGCCTAGCTCTAAAACGGAGAGAAATAGATTAAAATATTTCCTAGTAGTACTTTTTTTCTCAAGCTACTGTATCAAGGTACCTAATTCATGTTACTAAACCAAGATGAGCAACCAATAGACCAACTAAGAGATTTAGGAACTTATTCTTTCTTTTTCTTCAACGTTGTCTAGAGAATAGCGATATAATTGATTACGGTACGGCCTTTCGTCGGGATTATTCAAATTGCAATCCAGTATGAGCTAGATTCAAGATAAGCGAATCATTTCGGTAATAAGGCCACCCTAAAGATCTGCGTCACTCCACAAATGACAATCCATTACCGCGGAATCGCTCTGACTGGAAATGTAAATTGATGAAGTCTCCATTTCAGGTTCACACTTTTACATTGAATAACTGTCTTGAATTTTTCTTTTAAGGAACTATTCTAGGTTTATCCGTACTAGTAAGGCATTTTTTTGAGAGTTTAGTAACCAAAAAATCAAGAGCATAGCGTGGTACCAAAATTTAAGACTTGATAATAATTGAAAAAAAGATGTCTTCATTGTTCTTACTTATACTTTTTCTTTACTTCTGTATTTATATGCGTAGACTGCCGTAGTTTCACCAAATGGTCCCAATGGAAGACCAGCGCTAGTATATACCAGCATAAGCTGATTTTGGACCATTTCGTGACTGATCACCTTCTGTTTTCTTCGTTCCTCTTGTTTCTTTTGTTTGTCACGTCAAGTATGTTTTTTAATACATAAGTAAATGTTTTTCTCGACACGTCGATGCGAATAATCGAAAGGTAGTGACAGCGATCGGCGCTAAATTGACGCTGTCGTTAAAGCTGGTCGTTAAGAGCTGTTTGCGAAGAGCCCCGTGCCTTCGGTAGAGATAAGATATGAACGTACTGTACGCATAAAAAGAACGTGTAATATAAATAGCTAGTTCATAAAAGTACTTACCTATGATGTATCAACATAAATTTATATAAAGCCTTATTGACTGCAGGTTGGTCATGTGTCCTCACTATAGGCACACGGCGGACACGGCCTATAAAAACACGATCTCGAACGCAATTCGAATGAAGTGTCAATGTTTGCATGCGAAGACGTCTGTGTGCATGCGAGGACGTCTGTACACTTGTACCAAATGTACCACTACGCGGGCTAACGATCCACTCACCATCTCCGGCTGACGGTAAGGCGAGTTGGGCGCGAGTTGCGCGCGGGCTAGATTCGGGCTGGTGATTCCGCGGCCATTCTGTACATAGTACTATTAAATATTCTGTGCTTATAGGTAGTAAAGATTGTACTATACCTAAACTTCATAGAAACGGAACCGTTGTTCTCTGTAGCTTAAAGTACGAACCATATATTACACTGAACTACACTTACGAGTAGATTACTTTGTATTTAGGTACTTATATGTATATTTAGCTGTTTGAAAAACAAGGAATAAAATAAATAAATAAGTTGGTATTAGGATATAGGACATAGAATAAACGGACATATCTCTACTTAATACAAAACGTGTGTAGGTGGTTCCTTTGAATATACAATGTAGATTTTTGAGTTCTTTTGAAATTTCATATTACCAAAGCATGCAAGCTCACAGGCGGCTTATTCGACTTCAATGCATCCTTTTTCGCAGACTATTACCTATTCCAGATAGTTGCCAAGCGATATATTTTCTCCAGGGAGCACCGTTGGGATACAAAAATGTTAGTAAGTATTTTATTTACCTGTTTAACTTGATACCTACGTAGGTAGGACGTCATTGTTCCTTAATTTTTATGAGGCAGGTACCTACATAAGAATCACGATTTAAGTATATATTTATTTATTTATTAAACGTATGGCATGATACAGTAAAGCTATCGGAATCACGATGTTTTATAGAGTCTTGCATACCTCAAATAGTATAAATGTATGGTAGTTAGAAGTAGTTAACTAATTTAAGTAAGGATAGTTTTTAGTGTAAGTTTTGACATTAAAATTTGGTTTTTGATTGAAAACGTGATTTTTGTTGATATGGTTGTAAAATAATGTAGTAAAGGCTCAATAATACATAACTACGATAAGTACGAAAATAAATACGTCGAAATGAAAGAGATGTTTAATTTTTTGGCCTTAATAGGTACAACGGAATTAGGGTGCAAAAGTGTAAACATTTGTTTTGACATTGACCGTACGAATGATTTTAAAATATGATAAAGCACGATCACTGTTAACTCTCTGGACCTCATTATTTTCTGGGCTCTAAAAAAAATAAGCGCCCTCGCCTACCAACGAAATCTCGTGTTGTTCAATTTATTAGATCCGACTTTAACAAAAGCGCAATAGGTATTTCGTCGACCCCCGCCCTAGGGAAATGTTTAAACCGAGTGAAGTCAATTCTGAGAGCTATTACTTACTAAAAACAATTACCATGGAGGAATTGGCTGGGTCTCACCAAATGCCTTTGAAAGAGTAATAAGTGTTCCAACTCAAGACAAATGCTTATTTAGCCAGTGAGTTATGAAAGTCTTTTTTTTTTTAAACATGTAAACATTTTCTGGGTCTAGCCCGTTTTTCTTATAGATAGTGGAACAAAGATCACTAAATACAAGATTTGTATTAATGAAACTTCTGTTACGGTACTGTCAAAGTGTCCATACTATACTAAGTACTGTTCATAAATACGAGAGTAGCTTTGTCTACTGTAATTCTGTTAAGTTTATTTTTTATACACTTCCGTCCCTATAGTCAGTTTTCTAATTCGATCATCAAAACGGGTGGACTAAAATAAATCTCATTTTACGTAGGTATATATTTCCATTTTAAAAATCACACGCTATGACCGTTTAAACATTTCTTAATGTTTTTAAAATAGCAAATTGATTATACTTTCTTACAAAAATACAAAAAACCTAACTAATCTGTCATATATTTTTGATCTCGAATTAGCAAACCTAGTAAAGAGGGACATAGGCTACTTTTTATTCTGTTAAAAAAACGTGATTGGCAAACGAGCACTGCCACAGACAGGAGCACTTGATGGTATTTGAGTGATCTCGCTATAGCCAGAAGGAATCATATAAGATCGCAATCCTTGCACGAAATGTATGAAAATTTCACTTTTGACACCTACAAGCGCCATCACTACGCATGACATGACCCACCTAACGGAATTAGAAGAGTAACTGGACGTAAAATAGTCTCGGATCTTTAAATAGCCGTCGACGCGGCACGTGGCCGCTGACTTCCCAGCATTCGGGTTACTAATGCTGCGCACGCGAACTAACGGACCACAATGTCCCCATCAGGATGCTGCACTGCCGATCTTAGGTGATACCTACGTTACGGTAAACTTTGTAAAATATTTAAGCAAAAAATCAAGGTGTCATCTAACTTTCCTGTTTTGTTACTATTATTTTAATAAATTATATTTTAATTACAATATTATTTGTAATCAGGTACGATCCTATGACCTCATCACAATCTCACTCGTAATTTTCAGTCATAATTAAAAGCATACTCAAAGTAGAAAACTGGTCAATAACTGGGTACCTCCCATAAAAAAAGAAAGTTAAATGACATTACACTTAAGTGCTTAATTATTGTACAAACTTTTACGGAACGCCGCAGGTAATGATTTGCTAAATGGGATTCCAAAGTTCAAATATCAGTTTAGTAATTTTTTCAGCAACAAAACGGAACTCTTATAATTATCGAGAAATGCCTATCTTAGTAAAAGTTTAATGGAGACGTGAGTTCTCGGGAAAAACGTTTTTTTAAGTAAGGTATACCGTGTCTGAAATGGATAGCAGGTCGTTGTGTTCAGATTCGGGGCAGGCGAGTTAATTTTGTGATTGCCACTTGGTTGGATGTCGGTTCCGTTCCGTTTTTTAAATGAAATCAGAATGTACAATTTCGCAAGCAACTAAAATCACGATTTAAAAGAAGTGGCCCGGATAACCCGCGTGTGGGTTCCAGGCAACGTATGATGCCTCTGTCTAATTGGAAATAAGTAAGTAAATAATGTATTAGATGGTGGTAACTACTTTCCATCAGGTGGCCCGTTCTAATTTTTGTAATTATAATATAGGTGTCTCTTTTAGACCTCAATTTTTTATCATTGCTTGGACAAGCTATTGCGAGACTTATGATTTCACCTAAAGTAAAAATAAATGAATCAATAAAAAAAGCCTCTCTCAGTAATGTGAACTTTAGATTGCTACACACAAATTTAGTTTCAAATAACCATTTCCAAATAACCAAAAAATAAAATCCATTTCACAACAGTTATCTTGATCTATAAGAAAATAAATCATGAAAGAATAAGAAAGAAACGCGCAATATTTAAACAAAGCCAAGCTAAAATATACGCACGAAGTTCGACGGAGATAAAAAGTTGAAAGAACGTTGGGACGGTTTGTTCTTCGTGTAAATAGTCTGATACTGGTACGGCCTCCTGATTTTAAGGGAAATATAGAACGTGAGTATTGACTTTTATCATCAGCGCTCTCGAAATTCTGAACAGAGAAAATAACTCGAATAATCAAGCGGCGTCGGCGACAAAACGCAAGTTATCGCAATAACATCCCGTAACGACGGACTTAAAAAAATATAAAAGCTCTCGAGACGCTTACAAAGTTGTCACAGTTTTACGAGCTCCTCGATACAGACATTATTATATTTGTATCATTCTTAGCCATCGAACGGAGGACCGTAAAGCGCGGTCGTTTTGCGTAAGAATTCCGCCTTAAATTATTTTGATATAAAAAGTATAAATATAAATCATAATAAATATCTTGGGACATTTCACACATATTTACCCAGGCCCAAACTAAGCAAAGCTTGTACGATGGGTGCTAGACAACGATATCAATACTTATATGTATAGAGAAATACATACAAATTTGCCCCGAGCGGGACTCGAACCCGCGCCCATCGGAACAGAAGGCAGGGTCACTACCAACTGGACCAATCCGGCCGTCGTAGTATATAAGTAAGTAAACGTTTTTGGAAGTCGTTGGGGTTACAGCCCAAAGACATTGGCCTAAGTTTATTTTATGTAAGTGGGTTATAAGGTTTCGTTATACACCTTTACCTTTATGTACAACAACTTAAATAGTCTGGGCGTTAAAAATATAGCTTAGACAGTTTTGAATGGCCTCACAAAGGCACACAAAGAGTCGTCCCTAAAACTGACACGATGAATGGTCTTGTACAAATACAAAGAAAACTTCTGTATATTTATGAGCTGACATTGACATTAAAACTTGGAAGAAGATAAAATAAAAGAAACGAGCACTTTGAGCTTTTTCCAAAGTCTTTCACAAAAACTCATTGAACCTTCGGGTGGGCTGGCTTTTACTTATGTGCCAAAGAATTAGCATTGCCATCCAACGTGGCAATGCAGCCGGCCTTCTGGGCGCCCTACCCCAAGGCAGTGATTTTGGACAAATTGTCTATTTACTTATAGCTTTATTTTAACTGGTTATTTAGCTTTTATTTTAGTTATTTCTTTTTTTTGTAATGTACTGTAATATCTGAATTTGTAACTATAATTTTTTATTTTAATTAAATCTTTCAAGAAAAAGAAATCCCGCCTTCAAACTCCGCCAGGCTTCGATGTAGATATCAAACTCCATTGTTGTCTTCGAAACTTATGCCAAAATCATTCACGTGCCAATAATATTTATTATTATTAAATCGTCGACAAATAATATTTGAATATGAATTAAGTACATTCAAATTATTGTACACCTTCATCATAACTATGAATCGTCCATCTGCTACATATATTATGCTTTTAATCCAGTTTCAAAAACTTCCACCAACGTAATGCTTATAAATATTTAAGCTACAGGTAATAAATTAAGAGTTACAATGACAACAGTTCAACTTGAAACTGGATACTATGTAATTAACTCGGCGGTTTTCGAGCAATTACAATAAATAACAAACTCGCAAAACGTTAGCCCGCGGCCGTTGTAAGGCTAGAATTAAGAGGCTCTTTCGGACGTACCAAAGTCGTTTTAACGTAAAATTATGAAAGAAGTGGATGTTTAAAGATAACCCTAAAATTATCCTGCATGTCTATTCTATCTCCTTTTGCTTTAGTGTACAAGTAAGTACCGTTTATTTGGAATATCTCATTTAATTTAATTTGAAGCTTTATCGCCTATCTATATTCTGATCCACATCATTCTGGAGACAATGTATACTACCGTGACTTGGCGGAGATTTCAAGCTTAAAAAATACAATATCTAACAAGCGACCCGCCCCAACACAGCACTTAAACGTTCTAAATAAATAAATAACCAAGTATTGCTGAAGAAATCTGGTCCAGATTTTGTATTTATCGCTAACAGACAGGCAAAGACAAAGAACTAACATTTATCTATACAAATAATAAGTCTGTAGAAGAAGTCGCGTCTGAAACTTAAACATCATCATCAAAATAAACTATCAAGTCGAGGGGACTATGTAATACTGAATACAAATTTGTTTATTTAAATAACGATTTTTAGATAAATAGTTTAACTCGAAAACTACTGGACCGATTGAAACAAAATTTGGTATGGAGATAGTTTATGACACTAGTCAACAAATAAGCTACTTTTTATCCCGGGAAAACGCATAGTTCTCGCAGGAACGCCAATACTGAATTACACGCGGACGAAGTCGCGGGCAGAAGCTAGTTTATAAATAAGGAGCTTGATAGGTGCTCGGATTCAGAAGTCATCATCACATCAAAGACCTAGTAAGAACATCATCAACATCATTTGTGGTGTGTATAAAATCGATGCAAATGTGTTCAAACAAGCTTAGTTAAAGTTAACCGCAGTTGTTTGCAAATTTGCAGCGCTGATATTGCAAAACACATCACCGGAGTCGAGAGTTAGTAACAGTTCTCGGACTGCCTGCAACTAGGTACACTAACTTTAATTACAGCTCTAATCGCTTTCATTAGGGCGCCGTCTGTCTCGGCCTCGGCGATACTTGGTATAGAATTTAGCGAAACTGGCTATTAAAAATAATGAAACTTCGTAAATTTTAAGTACGAGTATGTTGTTAAAAATTGTTTTTTGTGTAAAACGAATGGGTAGGTATGCTAAAATGTGAGCGTCAATATCGATATCGAATCGCTCAAACGGAGGTATGTTTATACATCACGCAAGCAACGCCTACATTGCGAACTGACGGGGAACCCGAGTAGTTCCATAGCATAGATCTGGTGTTATTTCGGTGATGGTGTCAAAACGACACTGATCTAAAAATGTTTGTAACGAACGAAAGGATGCGCGGGCGCTCACTGAAATTCGCGGGGGGAGGGGAGGGCGCCCACACACTGCCCGCCGCGCCTTGCCGCCCGCCTCGCGCCAGTCAGCAGCTGTGGCTCGTGTTGGCTGAACCATCGTAGGGCCATCCTCTTTTTCTTACCTTAGGTGAGTTCTAGTGACGTTTAATAATAACTAAACGAACAATCCAAGTGAAATCGAAGTGAAGTGATATATCAACGTCAGTGTAACGGAGTGATGCATCGCTTCTGCAGTGTGGGACCATAAGCCCCGTCATCTCACAGTTTGCTCGGTTTGATTTTTTGCGCGGAATTTTAGCGACATATTTGATACAAACAAAGTCTGTCCTACCTGCATGTCAGAAATGTCAAGAGTAAATTATTTTGTCGATTTTCTATGGTTAAAGTAGTTGTTGAATATTGCGATCATCGAAAATTTATAGCATAAATGGCATAGTAAATGAATATAATGTCTGGTAAATTCGCAAAAAAATAACTTTGTTAATACCTACATTCATACTTATAGGTAGGTACATGTATGCGGGAAAGTTACGGCTAAGTATCTTTACGTCGTGATTATGATGATGATGATGATGATGTTTACGTCAGTAATAAAATACAGCGAAGGGTATCTGATTACATTTTGAAATCCGTGTAACTGAAGTCGCTTGCCGTGCCACCAAATTAGGATTGGCGGGAATGCGAGCCAACCTATTTGCGGCGCCCGCGCACCGCGCGCGTGCGGTGCGCGGCAGCTGCCGAGCGCGCCCGACTCTACCCGAACCTAATAATGGAAATTTATTTCAGCAGCTTTCTTATTATAAGGAAAACTGGTGACGTTGTGACGTCAAGATTAGTTGCGCGTGACCTAAATGCCGATCAATTTTTGCAGGGATTTACTTATTCGAATCGACCGTGAACTGTAAGATCAGCGTCTTAAGTACTATTTTTATGTAATTTGATGAACAGCACAAATACCAGCTTGGTTTTGCGTTTGGTTATTAGTTTGCGACGCTGAAACCGAACAATAGTTTTTTTATATATGAGCCACATATTGATTCGATCCTGAAGACGATCGCTTCTCCTACGAAGTGGCGGAACGCAATGAGCCTGCGGTTCTCTAGTAGTCAGACTGGCTACTCTAATAGAAATAGTTACGAACTTGAAATAGCTTTCACTTTTCTGTTCACATTCAGTTTGTTAAAAACTATTGGAATCTGGAATTTTACGTATCAAGTGACAGCTCCGCTGGCTTGTCGCCAAATATAAGGTTTCAATTAACAACTTGATTGTTCCGCGAAGTTATTGCCAAATACGCATTTTATTGTTACTACGATAACATGTGATATTTTTTTAGTTTTTATTGAAATATAATACAATTTAAATTAGAATATAATAACATTTTTCTATGCCGAAAGTCGTTAAAATACTTTTTTGGATTTTAAAGGCGTACCTAGTGGTACGGTGACTGCTTATTTAATTTATACTAGAGTTAAGTAATTTTTTTTGTTACAGGACACCTAAACCAACACAAACAAAATGGCGGATGATGATGTAAGGTATGTCACGGTTGCGCTAAAGCAAATGGATAAGTATTGCCTCCTTACAGATTTCGTAGAATTTGCCACGTGTGAAATGTGAGTGGAAGTATATGACGACAGTAGCTTTGACCTTCGAAAACCTAATCTGACATTGTAGTACTCAGGAAATGTAATCAAATCTTATTTATAAACTGCAATCTACTTATTTCACACATTAATTAGTTTATGATTAACTCGATCAGATATGGATAGGTACTTACGAGCAATTACTTTACCTTCATTATGACGTGTGAGTGTTTTGTTGACCCTGAGCAAAAGGTACCTACATTTTATTAATGGCATACATTATCTATGTAACTTTAACGATGACTTGGATTTATTTAACATTGTAAAAATAAAACTATAATATAACATAATATCAATTTAACAAAATAGATTTAAAATGAAAAAAAAACATTTAAAAATATTTCTTTCAGCTACTTTCGCCCTTACATCACACAATAGATACAATCCATGAGAATTAGGGAAAATGTTTCGAAAGAAACAAGTTCACTGATAGATTTTTTATTATTATATAAGAAATTATAAAAAAAGAGCCTCTTTCAAAAGAATTTCAACATTTAATAAGTCTACGTACTTCCATGAGTTCTTATTTTCTCGTCAGACATTACGGTTGTGAATGGCCTACTGGCCAAGCATAAAATCTGACGGTTCACTCCATGTCATGAATTGTAAACAACCATATTTTAGGTCTTTGATTTTATAAATGGCCAGTACTTCACTACAGATTGAATAACACGTTTTTTTTTTCATTTCCATTGTTCCTGGTTGCGGCTACTTCTACTTTCTGCGATCGTGGTCTCCTGTCTACGCACTATATAGTATTGAATTCAATGTCTCCTCGAGACTCAGGTACCTATTGTTGTGATAACACAATAACACTTTACATTACACACAGATTTTTACACTACAGACATAAATCGGGATTTAAGTGGTTCTTTTTAATTAGTAAGTTTTTACGTTGCTTTTTTATATCAAATCCGTGGGCTTGTGTAAGCATAGCCTTTTGAGGTATCGTAATGTCCACTAGAACTTGAAGTAAGAAGATATAATATTAATACCTAAAATTGTTAAACAACAGTCTCTTTGTTATTTAATTTTCTAGAGCCGAAAATAGATTTGGTTCTTATAAATTGGATTAGAAGCCACTTAAACAGGGAATTGTATTAAATCATGAATTTCTGTTACAGCTACTTTTTATGATAAGTAAATATTTATTTAACGGTAGTAAGTCGTCGTTAATGTAGCCCGCAAGGGCGTTTTTTCAATAACATGTCGTAATAACAAATTTGTACATCAATCAATGCTAACGCACAGTGTATAATCTTCAGCACACTACAAACCGAACATAATGTCATGAAGTTAATAAACTATAATTGTTACTCAGCAATAAATTCTATTTTCTCCAGGCATCCGTGTGTAAAGGGAATTTATTGCACTGTTTATATTTTACAAAAAAAGGGATCAAGCAAAATCTTTTGCCCACGCGTCGTATCACGTGACATTATGTTTATAATATATCACTATCTGCATATACCACGTTTTCACTGAATGCACACTCGCACACTCACACAGCACCTTTCGTTATAATAAACTGCACTGATTAAAATGTAAAAATAAGTGAAAAATAATTACTGAAAAAAAAGCCATCGTATGCCAATTTGGGAATCAAATGAATTAAAAGAGAATTGGGAACCCAACTTGTCGTACGATATTTTTAATGTTTGAGTAAATGTATTTCTGTATCCCCTTATTTGTTTATTGTTTTTTTTTATATATCAATCAAGTACTATAAAATATGTGAATAATTTTTTATATGTCTATTCCTTTCCGTGTACGAAATATTTGTTGATTTATGTATTTTTTTTAACAAACTTGTTTCAAAAAAGTTAACTTCCACTGAAAGCGAACGAAAAGATATTTTTGTTTAACCTTTAAATGTCATAACTAACACATTCGTTATTAGATATTATTTTAGTCTAATAATTGTTTTATCTCTTTTTCAGAAAAAGCGTCTCGAGGAGGTAATGTACCCGCTCGTTGCGGCGACTCGACTGACTTCTTTACTTTGACATTAATACAACTTCTCATACACAACACATTTACAGTACTATTTTTCTTTTCGGTAGTGCAAATAAATGATGTTTGATAATAAACAAAAAGATGTTTTTTGTACAGTGAACATGAAAAAAATCAAGAATCAATTTTTGGATATCAAATCAACTATTAGATTAATTCTTTGATCGCTTTCATTCCATTTGATAATTCATGAAATGAACCATTTCCATATACTTTTTAGTTATTTAGATAAACGTAATATTACGGGTATTGGTGGAACACATACACGTTAAAATCTTTACGTCACACCAGGCTGAAAAGCGGGATTTACCGCCCTTGGGCGCTACGAAAAATCCCTCTTCACAGCCAGGTGGTGACGTAAAATCGTATACTAACCACGGGCGGTCGTAAAGAAATCCTCAGACCGCTAGATTATAGCCCTCGCCTCCGGCTCGGGCCTCAATTACCCGCGATCTGAAACTTTCTTTACTTGACCGCCCTAAGTGTGTAATGTACTATTGCACTATTAGCCTACGTACACACTTTCGCAAACCAATTTCTTGTTTGATTACCATATGATTGGCTTGTACAGGCGAAGAAGGCCAAACAGGCCGAGATCGACCGCAAGCGCGCTGAGGTGCGCAAGCGCATGGAGGAAGCCTCCAAGGCCAAGAAGGCCAAGAAGGGTTTCATGACACCGGAGAGGAAGAAGAAGCTAAGGGTGAGTATAAACTTGCACCTTTGTACCTTGGTACGTCAACAAAACCAATTTTTGGCCAACCTTCGTTTTCATAACGCAACTGTTTTGTACGTTCTTTACATTATTATTATTAAACGTTGCTATGTTTTCCCGTAACAGTTGCTGCTGCGTAAGAAAGCCGCTGAGGAGCTTAAGAAGGAACAGGAGCGCAAAGCGGCCGAGAGGAGGCGCATCATTGAGGAGAGGTGTGGTAAACCCAAGAACATTGACGATGCAAATGAAGGTAAATATCAACTGCTTCAGCGTTCTCTGTAATTATAAATTTAAGAAGTAAAAAATCATTTGTTCGACACCTTGTCTATTAGAATTGAGTACTCAAAACGTGTTGATTTTTTCATACACCTCACTTCGCCAACCCACTATTATTGTGTGTGTATCTGTGTCATCAGTTGCTCATGTGCATACTGTGCGTACATATCAATGTCACGTTATAGATGCAATTAGGAAGATTATCCAAGAACACTACGCTCGCATCAATCGCCTCGAAGATCAAAAGTACGACCTGGAATACATCGTTAAGAGGAAAGATCATGAGGTAGAGAGTCCAGGCGAGCCGAGCGGTTCTCTGTTGAAAAACTGACAAACTCACATCTCTTCTCTTTCATATTTAATGTTACTTGTGATGTCAAAGTGGCGTGTTATCTGTCCATCTGGTTGAACTCTATCCGCTGTGCCGGTCGCCGAGTGTATCTCGCTACGGTCCTCTTGTCTATTCTAACGCGAACTCTTCTAAGCTCCATGATTATTTCACTGTTGTGCGTATACTTACAATTTATTTTTTCTGATGTTTTCATTACTACAAATATTAATTACCTTCGACTCTCACATCCTATTTTAACCGATTTCGCGATGTTGGTGTAAGCATTGTCGGTAGGGCCGATCGTGACGTGTGGTGCGTGGCCGTGGAACCCTTGGTAATACTTAAGTTGGTTTTATAGCGGCTCTGACGAGCATCATTACCGGTTACCATCAGCGTATCGCCAAGCTCGAGGAGGAGAAGTACGATGCCGAGATAGAAGTAGCCCGCAAACAGTTCGAGGTCTGTCTTTGTTTGGGCTCCACAAAGTATTTGAAACGCAATTAATGTTGAGTAGATCATGCCGATAATGTGACTAGTATAATAAATCTGTTTGTTTTCGCAGTCCACTCATAATTATCACTTGCGGAGCTCAAAGTTAAAAATACCTACATCCCTAACAGTGTGGATAACAAGTATAGGTTGTAAACGCTAAATAACACGAGTCGGTAGCCACCGCAGCAGTGATAGTCGCAGTAGAGGGCGGCGGTCGCGCGGACGTCGCCCACAGGCCACGGGCTTCGCTTTCGCTTGAACCTCCAGTCGCAGTCCCAGCGTCGCGTCCCACACAACAACACTACAAATATTTTAATAATTACCTGAAAATGTGATTGTATTTTTCTTTAGCGGAACTGCAGACGATTTGTCAAATGTACTGGCACAGAATATACAACCTTGAGGGGGATAAATATGACCTAGAACGAGCGATCGAAATTAGGAAAATGGAGGTAAAACTGCAAATTAGGATTGGGAATGCATTATGATATGAGTTGATACTGATTTAGTTGTTACGACATGACATGATAGTTGTACGGCTCAACGCACACATGCACACGTCGCTCCACGTCGACAGACGCTGGTCACTCACACCGATGCCCAAGCTCATCCTGCTGGCTCAATAATCTGTCTTTCCTTTTTCTTTAGCAATGCTCAAGAGAATAATACAGGAGTATCATGACCGCATGTATGTGTGTGAGGGCCAGAAGTGGGATTTGGAACATGAAGTCAGGAAAAGAGATTATGAGGTATTGACCAATACTTTATAACCATTGTGAATATCACAGTCATCGATTATGTATGTAACAAACGTGCGCGTGTGACCAATCGTGTACATTGTTAACGCTTTGACAGTTTTCGGTTGTTTGTTGTTGAGTTGTAAATAATAGACGAGCTCGAGGCTCGGTCGGTAGTGCTGTTTAGAGCAGGTGTGTGCGATGGTAGAGGGTTATCAGCGCGCGGACGCAGCCCGGCCACGGTAAGGCGTGCGGTGCAAAATCGATCTCCGGCGTCATCCGACATGGGGCTTACACCGCTAACTACACTAACGTGCGAGACGTAACAGTAACCACACACTCACCACTCAGCGCGGCGCTCCGGCCCGCTGCATGTATAACGCTCATCACTCATTGGCGCTCATTCATCATGCATCCCATCGACCTTCCGCGCCACCACAACGCCTTTCATCGAATGAGTCAACTGAGTCTATCGCTATGTTACTTCTTTACCAGCTTCCCGCTATCTGCTAAGCTTTGCCTGTTGCATGTCATGAATCTTTTTAATATATTTTAACAACCGAGGCTTCCCTATCCGCAATAATAAATACCTATAGTAGTATGGCACTTTAATAATAACTTAAACAGTGTGACAGCTAAAGTAACAAACCAGGCTTCGTCGTCGCAGCCGCTAGTGTGAAGCTTCATGTGTGGTGCCAAATTTAGTGGCATTACTGAATTTTCTCTTTTTGATAATAACTAAGTTTACGTTGAAGTAAAATTGGAACGCTGGACTGGTTCCTTTATTGGCACACGCAAGTGCATAGTGTAAGTGAAACTTCTTGTTCCAAATCTCCAACTTTTCATGTATGTGCCGTCATTTCCGCGCGAAATGTTTTTTGCGTGTTCGGTTGCTAAGAATACCCCATGAACCTTTTGCCATACCCTTTATTTATATTTGGACAAGGATTGTGTTTGAGCGAAAAGTGCCATGCTCTGGTCGATGTTGCCCATCCTCCCCTCGTCGTCGAGCCGCGGAGTTGCGCTCGCGCACACTCGGACACTGAGTATATACCATGCTCACTTGCGAGTCCAGTGACACACATCACATCACAATATGAACTCTTTATCCACATTCGCAAGTCAGGATCGATTTTGCACCGTCACTCCATAATACACTGTCTTATATGACGTCGTACTCACACACTGGATGTCGATGTTTAGTGATTGACGTAGCTACACGTACGTTTCTGTTGAGTAGAAAGACTCACTGTACATACAGCCCCCCAATATGCTACCACTTCGACCGCCGAACGAGGACACCCTCGCCGCGTTCCGTGGCTGTACATGTCCTGTACACGCCTCGTGTAGCCGATCGCAGCGTCGAAGGAGTACGATATTGTCGGCGACGTTGTTGCACATGTAAAATATTGCATTTGATGTATGGGGTGTGAGGCAGGAGCTGTTGGAGACCAGCTACCGATGACAGGCACGATACGTAGATTTGTTGCACGAAAGTAGAAACAAATGTGGTATAATGTACTTGGTGTATCGTAGGCACAAAGAGCACAGGCTAAAGATATGAACAAAGAAGGCAATAGTGTAATAACTATTAGGATATGGGACAGACCTATACCGTTTTAATACTTACAGACAACAAAAGTTTATGAAACTGAATACAGCTCGCAAATAACACTGCCTAATCTGCGCTCAGCTATATCTTGTTCTGTGCTTTCTTGTATTAATGGAGCGAGCGTAACGGCCGGCTTCACGTGTGTTCTTTCAGCCTTGAGTGGAGCTTTACTTTCTGATTTCTTCATTGATATTGTTTTTTGCATGTCTATGTATTCATAATTTCAACAACTGGTTTACATTTTACAAGTTTGTAAAAGAACGAAACAAATAAATATCGTTTTAAGTATAGTCCGTGTCGAGTTAGTAATCGTTTGGGTGCAAACTTGTGAAATGTCCTTTTGCATGATGTAAAAAGGTAGGTATTCTTTATATGTTTTGTGAATAAACAATCATTCAAACTAGATTGTCTATTTAAATTTCAATGTGAATGTTGAAATTACTTGAAGTAATGTTAATTTTTCTCAAAATGTATACAGTTTTACTTTCAATTTCCATTTCGTCGCTTTAATATAATTTTATTTCACCAGATCTCCGACCTGAACACCCAAGTCAATGACCTCAGAGGCAAGTTGTAAGTATTATATTTTCAGCTACTTACTACTTTATAAGTGTATTTAATAATTAATGTTAAATATATTAACCATATTTATTTGGTTTGAGATGTAACTCAAAAGGTTGAGTTGTAACTCAACCTAACTCTTTTTGACGTGTTTGATACATCATAAAAAGTAGATTGCATAAACTTTTTTGTTAAAAATGGCTGGAGAAAAGTTAGCTCAATCATCGTTAGTTGTGATAAATTAAATTATCTACTTATATAAATTAGGATAGATTATTTTTATTAAATTAGCAGTATTCTCTTACGTCTCGTAAGTCTCCTTAGAAGAGGGGTTTAGTTTGCTGAAGATGTGTGTTAAACATTGATTTTATATTATCAATTCGAAGTCACCCAGTGCAGTCGTCGGGTGGTATTTACGAGTCTTTCAAATGTGCCTCAAATTCACTTTGGACTTTACTAAAGTTCCTGAACACTAGGTATAATTTGTAGAAGAAAAGATCGAGATTTAGACGTGTAAATATAATTATATTGGCTGCAAACCATAGAATACGAGTACGTAGACCACGGGATGTGCCGCGGAATACGCGTCGTAATGAGATTCGCGGCGGAGTGGGCTCGCGAGCCCTCGGCCGCACTCCGCGCCCTTTGTGCCTGTACTGCCTGTAGCGGAGGCACCCTTCAAGGAGTGTCAACGCACGACTGATCGTATGCGTATCAGTCGTTTGCACAAAGGTTCTGGAAATCATGCCGGGATAGAGTTACAGTTTCAAAACGTAGTCGCTTAATGGTAGAGAAAAAAAATAAGGCACGGAACTTCTTAGTACTTTTTTAACTCGAATCTATTAATCGAGGAAGGAATAGATACATATAATTTTATACTTAATCGTTTTCCTTAATTTAACAGCGTCAAACCTACACTGAAGAAGGTGTCCAAATACGAGAACAAATTCGCCAAGCTCCAAAAGAAGGCCGCCGAATTCAACTTCCGTAACCAGTTGAAGGTCGTCAAAAAGAAGGAATTCACCCTTGAAGAAGAGGATAAGGAGGTATGTTTTTATTTCCATTCTATACGATTCAGGATATTCAGGATCAGGACTTTCATTGAAAAGATTCATTAGACAACTCTATAAGTAACTGGGAATACTAAAAGAATATATAATCACTTTTGACAGATGCATATTGGTTAAGAGTAGCATCGATTTTTTTGATATTTGATTCCCATCCCAGTGAAATATTTTATTAATAAAAGCAATTTTTTGATACTTTATCACAAAGTTTTCTAATAAGTAATATTACTTATTATGTATCTATTGACATTACATTTTAGGTTTTTTTTTGACCCGAATATTCTAATTTCAGTAGATAGATAGGGTAAAACCGCGATAGTTGCCCCATGGATTTGTATACATGTACGCGGATGAATTGCAAGATATTTTATTTATTTATCTCTCCCACTACCTCTAAGTTGACCACGTCGCTGTCTCAGTGCAATTGCATGGGAAGGCAAGGTGCGATCAAGGTTTTTGCGGGATAAATGTCATGCTTTTAGGCGGGGCATCTATTCAAATGTTATTTATATAAATTAGACAGCTATTCGCTATATTGGATAGATGTCCCAAAATGTAGAGTTTCGCTATAATCACTATTACCTCTGGAAATATTAAAGATGTTTTTTACTTTTCATAAATTTGTAGATAAAAAACCAAACTACCTACCAGAGAAAGAAATAATATATTTTGCTGACTGTACTTAAAGATATAGTGATTTCAAAAAGTATCCTCTATACCGGTTTTACCCTAATGTTTTTACTATTTTAGGTTGTACTATTATCACCTACCCTTCTACTACTTACAGAATTTTCTTCTTAATAGATTTAATAAATTCACTTATCATTTGGCTAACAACATTTCTCTAAAATAAGTTCTTTCCTACTGATATTCTGCAGGCCAAGAAGGCGGAGAAGGCTGATTGGGCAATCGGCAAGAAGTAGAAAAACAATAACATTTCTTTTACAAACTAAAACCATCCACATAACAACTGGAATCGAAAAAAATATGATTATTTATTACCAATTATTATAAGAATAAAATTTTAATTTTTACACAAATCAATAATTTCAAATCCCAAATAATTCCAAACGGAATAAGGTGAGAAATGTTTGGATACACTTGTTGTCAAATCAAGAGCTTATGCTGCAGTCTCTCTCAATGGATTATAAAGCGTACCCGGCTTCGCAGACATTCACAGAATTTTCATTTTATATTTAATAAAAAAACTACGATTTCCACAGTGCTAATATTTTACTTGAGCTTCTGTAACTAACATTAGAAATCCTCTTAAATTTAATTCAGGCGTAGTGGGTACGGAATATAGCAGTTGTCCCGTCTCGGGTATTTACTTATTGTCTTCACAAAGAAGCAGTGAGTGAGATTGCGAGATTAATCAAACAACAGGTTGTAAGCAGTGTTGTTACGTCATCGTACTCACATTACACAATATACTACCTACGATTAAATTACGTTTAGCACGTCGTATTTTTGTGTATAACGTTACCATGTTTCGCAGGGCGGCGTCGGAGGCAAGGTAAATGCATAAGATATTATGCCGCCACGATGTAGACACATTTTATTGGGTATATGATACACGTGGCACGCTGCTGTAGATATTTTTACCGCGGCTTTAGGAATGATCTATATCATTCAGAATGGCAGCTGCCTGCAATATTAGTTTTTCTCGCGTAAATAGGCTCACGGACTTTGCTGATATTAGAACCCTGACTGATAGTTATGTTATGACTTTTTTTCTTGCACTTTACTGTCTCACTTCATCTTTCCGCAAAGCGACGATGTCAGGATAGAGTCTTGGATTTGAAACCACTGCTTTGTGTGTTGTCTACAAACGCCAAGTAGGGTGTATACATATTCTCGAGACGATATACTATTTGGTTTTATAAAGCTTTAGTCTTGTTTGTACAAGGGTTTCTAGTGTAAGCTGTATGTAAGCTATATGTGTAAGCTGTAACGTGTGCGATATGATTTGAGGTTGCTCTATGAAGATTGGAGAAGTGTTTTATTTATAATTAGCATTATATGATAATTGCTGCTATCAAGGGAGCAAATGGTACATCATAGGCACGTAAGATTAGGTTAAAATTACTCAATTTAAAAATTCGTCTTACCTATTCCGTCTTTATAAATTTCATATGTACTTTTCCCTGGAAGGTTGCGAACGAGGTGTGCTATCAGTTGAAGTAATACCTCAAGGGTGTGCACCTGCAGATAGTAATTAGACTTGATTGATCGGCCCATTTGCTTCCCTGATACATCGTACTGTAGAGCACCTACACATAATGTAAATACATACGTGTTCATGTACAGGCTTCGTACTCTTGAATGTAACTAGCGCGCACCGGCACTTTTTGAACAGCTGATTGTTTACAGTGCTGCTGAACCAATTAGACAATCGCATACTAATACCAGCCATTTTTTTTTCACAGAAAAAGCCAGACTGGTCCAAGGGCAAGCCCGGAGATCAGAAGGTAAAAGAGGAAGAGGTTGAGGCATGAAGTGTTAATTCACCTACCAAAAACTTTATGTGACCTATGTCGTATTCCAGCCGACCTTATTGCCATAACTGTCTCAGAGTCAATGTGATTTACCCACCCTAATGTAAGGCTAGTCCGACCCATGGGGGCATTCCATCCTCCAGTTCAGCCGACGGCAATATTCCTCCATTATCGTATGTATCGTCTATAAACCATGTACCATTTCGAACATGTCAAAGTAATTTTTTATAAATTATTTATTTATTAAAATAATGTTTTTATAAGGTATGATACGTTTAATAAAATTAATATTCTGTATTGTTATGTGTCTAATGTGAAATTACCTTGTTCCTTAATATCCCTCCTCCCGCATTTTCCTATATAATGTACCTACTCTTGGAAAATGATCTGTTATTTTATTCGTTTCGTTTTTCTGTATGTAATCGATCTAAATTAAGGTAGGTACTTAGAACAAAACTCAATTCAGGCATTCAAAACTATAACAAGAAAGAATTAAATAAAGTTTTTTAATTAAAAATATAATTATGACTAAGTATTGTGAAAGGGATTCTTGATGACAGGTACTAGGTATACACGACCGTATACTGAACACTGCGCACACAACAATCTATATGCACCTTTGGCCTTGAGTAAGAAATATTTTAACCACGTATTACGATTACCTAAATAATGTTATGGCCTAAGTAGGTTCAACAATACGTTTTCGGGAATATTAACCGGGGAGTGATTACAAAATTTTACACTTCACAAACGAAACAACTGAACATTTTTGTGGCCATGAAGTAAGTTTACGATCCAATTTATACCTCACACCTATTTATATGCGTGTGCTGGCTAAAATGGTTCCGTTATATTCATGAAGGCTTAGAGTGTTTTGGCTATTGGTACCTACTTCGAAATGAATTAATAGGTATATCTCGAAAATGTAGCTTTACCCAGTATTGTTCATTAATTTTCTGGTGGATATTTGGACTTTTCTTGTCCAAATAGACACCAGAGTGATGGTTAAAATCTTTCGCGTGACTCGGACGGGCCGTGTTCAGCAGTGGACGACACTGGGCTGATAATTATGTTGCTGATGATTATGATTTGATGAATATACTGGATGGAATGAAACTATTTAACGATATGTTGTCGCGCACTTTTCTTGAATCCGATGGTTTAATTTTTTTATCGATCAGTAAGTATTAACCAAGTTATGAGCTGTTAAAGGTGGTGTATCAACAAACATTATTTTTTTCAAGTATTAGTAGTTTAGCTAAACATACTTAAGTAGAATTGATAGCCGATACTGTGGGTTAATTATCGTCAAATGGTTTTGATCTAGCCAGTATACTTCCTTGATAGCTCCCCAAGCTATCAAGGAAGTAAAATAAAGATAAATTTTAATCATACGAGTACGTACCTAATAAGTACTCATTATGGAAAAAAAAACAACAAGGACATATAAATAAGTGTAAGGAAATGAACACACCACCTAAAAACGACCACAAACGAACCAAAAACACTACCTATGTACCTTACTTAAATCATTAATAAGGATGCATCATTTAGTCGACTCCGCATGCTACAGTATGTTATACTACCTTATCCCGGAACACTATGTGCTCATAAAAGTCACAGCTGCGTGAAATTTTGGTAAGTTTGTATATCTAGTTGTTGTCAGTCCCTTCGTTTCTGTAAATGTTCCTTCAGATTGACTTATTTCCGAATTACTTAGTTATACAGAGCATCTGTTTTATAAATTTGGACAATATGGCATTGGAATTTAAAAATATGAGTATAATTATGTACGTAATCAGTAAGGTACTTAATTACATTGTATTTGCAATGATTTATGTTATGTATCTGATACGAATGACATACCTATATCTCAGTTATGTGTTCTGTATTCATACCTAAATATTGAACGAAGTTGCTACTGAAAGAGGTAAGGAAATAATCATGTCCAAAGAGAGCTTGATGCTTGAATTTTTTGCTCCAAAACCGTCACCTGTATTGGATTGTAGCACTAAATATCACTTTACTTATAAACTGTTTTTAGCTTCAAAATTGCTTTCCCATTTTCATAAAAGAGCGTCACCGCGTCACACATGCTTTATTAAATTCCATCAGTTCATTTCGGGGCGACTACGGCAAGCAAATTTGTTTACGGGCCTCATGAAAATGCCCGTGAGTGCTCAATTAGTTTTCTGATGAGGCAGGAAACGCTTTTATATTTTTTTTTTGAAATACCAACACTTATTAAGCTGAAACACAAATAACTGCTGATTTTTCGTACACAGTAGTGTCTTTGTACGAAATAAACGATCGGCGGACGCATGTAGGTTATAGAGGTGCAGACTGCTTAGAACTACTTAGATACTTCACATGCTTCGCTTTCCCCATAAATTTGTATTTCGTTTTGAGGATATTGTATCTAGAAATGATTATTCAAGAGTTACTAAATAGAAGTGAACTCGTTCCATTTTGAATTCATTAATCATTCTGTGTTCTGTCATCGCTTCTAAGCTTTTTGCAAATGGAGTCCTACCTACTAGAGTGATCGAGTAACAGTAACATTGTGAATAGGAAGGAGATGCGGCAGCACCGGCTGACGGAGCCGCGCCGGCTGAAGGTGCTCCACCTGCGGAGGGGGCCCCACCGGCAGAAGGGGCCCCGCCAGCGGAAGGGGCTCCGCCTGCAGAAGGAGCCCCAGCAGCGCCGCCAGCCGAAGGGGCCCCAGCAGCTCCCCCCGCAGAAGGGGCCCCGGCAGTGCCTCCCGCAGAAGGGGCCCCAGCGGCGGCACCGGCAGCTCCTGCGGAAGGTAATAAATTTACACCTTTATTTAAGAGATGGTTTCCGGGATTAAAACAACCTGTGTCCAGGGGCTCTATTAAAAACGTTACATAGGGAAAGGAAAATTCCCTATCCCTACCGTGAAGCGTCACGACACTCAAATTGAACTTTAAATCTAGCTGCTTAAAGCTCGATTTCGACGCCGTGACGCTTTGACGGTAGGGATAGTTAATTTCCCTTTCCCTATATAACGTTTCAAACATAGCCCCAGATTACAAACTATTTATCTGTGTGCCTACCTAATTTCATCTAAATTGGTTGGACCGTTTTGGCGTGATCCAAACATACAGACAGTCACATGTATTATAATAGGCAAGATGAAGCATCAATAAATTGCACATCCCTGTTAACTCCGTCGGTATTGAGAAACAACGTATCTACTCGTTCTTTGTACGAACTCGGGAGCTAGAGCTCGTTACATCAGAATAGACTACAATTATTAACTAGTGTAGTACGTTAGAGTATATTGTTGTGAATTTTAAGAGCGTCATGTCTTTGTCATTTTTGATTAACGTTGGTAACTAAAGAAAAAACGAATCAAAGATTTTTGATAATCTAACGGATTTATTTGATTTTTTCAG